>JAWHQI010002737.1:0-26792 GCA_033032865.1 Dactylorhiza incarnata
TTTTGAAGCAGACACCATCCGCGACCAGTTTCTTTACTTCTGTTTTGGCTGTCGTAAATCGAGTTGTATGCAACTTGTTTTCAGTCTTGTTCATTTGTAACTTGTAATCTTCATTTAGAATAGAAGAAAAATGTTGTGTTCATCATTGTGTTCTTGTCTCGGTGCTCCATTGATCCGGAATATTCACACTACAGTCTTGATGTCGGCCGACCCATAAACTCTTGCGAAGAGTGACGCGGCCAACATCACAACACTTCTCCTCGGATAGAATCTGCGCTATCAAATGGCAGCCGCTCCCTCTCTTGATCCACTAGCACATCAACATCCTCAAAGATTAGTTGCATGTTGTTGAGTTTGAACAAATAAAAATCTACCCCATCACAAACATCTTATTCATTCTCATAAAGACTTGTGTTCACCGCAATTTTGATGTTCCTCAACCCCAATATTGACCCATGGGATCCTCTCTATTTGGAGTGAAATGGATAGTATCCATTCCATGGTCCAGATCTATTTCTTCCTGATCCGACGGGCTCACTAATCTCATCCTATTATATTTTCTTTTTAATCAAAAAATTTCTCCACCATTAGATCAAGTGAGAATGCATCCACATCACGAAACGAATACTATCCATTTCACCCAAATGAAGAGAACCAGGATCCGATATTGACCCCAAGGAGCATATTGACCCCGATATTGACCCATAAGGAATTGATATTAGCAATCCGGAACTGGCTATTCGCAGTCCATAAATTTTATTTGCAATCCAAAATTATATTTGCACCCCACTCTCATCCCAAATAAGTGAAACACTTTGCTGATTTATTAAGCACTAGAAGCCTAGAGAAACATCTTAACAACTCAAACAATTTAAAAACCAAGCAGGAAAACAAGTTAAATGACATGCGTAGAGGAATCAACTCTAAAACAAGTTAAATGACATGCAAACATTTCTCTAACCAAAAGACTGACTTCTTCTTGGGATTTTGGATGGATAATTTCCTTCTTTTTTGAAGAAGGTAAATATAAGAGGGGAAACGACGCCACCGATAGTACTATCGCTAGGGTTTAGACAACGGAAGGAGAGAGATGGAGAGGAGGAGGTTATTCGATGGGGTGCGATTAACAAGAATTGGACTGTGAATATAATTAAGATTTTTACTATTTTTGGGTGCGGATAGCGAGAATTGGAATGCTATATCATCTCTCTTAAATAATTGTGGTTTACATAAAATAAAACATTGCTGAGGCGTTGCTCATAACAAGTAAGCTTGCAAGTAAAGCATTTTTTTGAAGAAGGTAATATAAGAGGGAAAGACGACGCCACCGATAGTACTATCGCTAGGGTTTAGACAACGGAAGGAGAGAGATGGAGAGGAGGTTATTCGATGGGGTGCGATTAACGAGAATTGGACTGTGAATATAATTAAGATTTTACTATT
Source organism: Dactylorhiza incarnata (assembly GCA_033032865.1). NCBI lineage: Eukaryota > Viridiplantae > Streptophyta > Magnoliopsida > Asparagales > Orchidaceae > Dactylorhiza > Dactylorhiza incarnata. Next base: position 1,444 of record JAWHQI010002737.1, read on the forward strand.
TTTGGGTGCGGATAGCAAGAATTGGAATGCTAATATCATCTCTCTTAAATAATTGTGTTTTACATAAAATAAAACATTGCTGAGGCGTTGCTCATAACAAGTAAGCTTGCAAGTAAGCATAGCAGGCCCGGCCCACAAAGCCTGGCTCTGTGAGGCCAGGTCCTGGCCTTTGGCAGGACTTGGCCTTGCTCTGCCAATCCCATGCTTAAAGCTGGGCCGGCTTGGGGATATAATGATTGGGCCGCTGCCTTGCATTTAAATATTGGGCTGTGGTCCAGAATCTTGGGCCTAGCCTGGCTCGGAATGGGGCCAAGATCGGCCGAACCAGTTAAATGAGGGCCAGGTAAGGCCCCTAAGCCCTTGCGGAGTGTGCCTGAGCCTAATCGGGCCCATCTTCCGGGCTAAGGCTATTTCTGACTCCTAGAAATAATGGCGTTGGACATAACTGCCATATGTGGCTAACATATAATTTATTGCGTGGAGTAAGTTTTTTTTTTATTTCTTAAATAGCATATAAAAGCCTTACTTTTTTTAAAAAATTATTGTGCACGTGTCATTGGAGGGTATTCACAAATCTAATAACACATCAATCGAATTCAAAATTGAGAAAGAATGCATAGATTTAGATTTGTTCGAATATTTGAATTAGGATTCAGATTCATCCCGAAATCTTGTTTTCGGGTTTGGAGAAGTTTAATTTGTATATAAAACTTATATTATGTCTTATGAGAATGTTTAATTTAGGAAGGTGTTATTCGCAAATCACGTTTGTCTATTCACAGATATTTTGTTATCCGCAGATTAGTGAAAGAAATTTAAAAAATTTTGATTGTCCTCTTCGCCTTTCTTACCACAGGGAGAGAATCACTCTAACTATCTAAATCTTCCCAAACAAACCCTAGCTATCTAAATCTTCCCAAAGCAGAAATCGCATGAACAACGAAGAAAGCGTCTTTCTCCCTCAACTCGGTCTCTATCCGCACATTTATTTTATGAATCGCGATCCCTGCACACATTGTTGTGCTCAAAAGGTCGTCGGAGATGTTCCTTCGTTGTCAAGCCCTGCTCAGCAGAACAAATGTATCAACTCCTCAAATTTAAAATTGGTTTGCGGATAACAATTTGTAAACTCAAATAAAATGAACAAATATTGATCCGCGGATAGACATTTATGGTCTACTAATATCAACTCTCTTAGTTTACTATATAAAATTTAGTAAATTATTTTTTTATCACCTTAATTATTCAGCTTAAATTATAACCTGGCATATTAATGTATTCTATATTCAACATACATAATTTTTATTAAATAGTTTTCTTTATTTTTGATATAATATTTTAATAATAGGAATTGAGCCGGATACTTGCAAGCAAAAGCTACTTTTGATTCAGCTAAGACAATTGGAAGAACACGTGAGGGCCAAATAATGAAACGCCAAGCATAATTGACCATTCTTATTAAATGATATTGGTGACGCACGTTTTAAATCCAATATAATCTGACGATTGATATACGCAAATCCAGAATGGCTATTTGTTAATTATATTTTAAGTTTTAAAATTAGAAATAAAAACCCTACCTTCCAGCGGGGATTACAGTGCTTTCCAACTGGATGTTGAATAGTTTGCCATCTGGAGTCGCGCTCCAAGTGTTCGTCATAATTCCTCACCCAAAATCCCTCTTCTACGGCTTGGAATGGACAAGCACAGCAGTCCTTTTCTACTCGTGATGACGTGCCCCCTTGTGGTCGTGTTAAGGTCCCTCCTGGCCCGAATTCCTCGGCGTGGAAGCAGCCGACGTATGTCCCGCTTGATGATTTTCCCGGGCTATGGATAATTTTAGATGTGTGGTCGTCGGCAAACTGCTTCACCGCAAACTTCCTGTTCGCTTCCGCGATCTAGAGTTTCGACGAAGATAGAGTTACTTTAGGGCCCGTTCGTTTGGACGGAATTAGAATTCGATATTGGAATTTAATATTGATAAATATTGTGGAATTAAATATCGGTAACTAATTCCAATTCCAACGTTCGCCTAATAAACAATATTGTTGAATATTGTGGAGTTAATCAATACTTTTGTTCGTTTGCTAAATAAAATTCAATTTAAGAATTGAAAAATATTATGAAGAAGCTAATATTTATCACATATATCATAAACAAATGTATGTCATGACAACGATTTTTTCACCCGGGGCGATTTTTTCTCCCGATAACGATTTTTTCCGCCCGGGCTCAATTTTTTCGCACAACGTGATTTTTTCGAGCTGGCACGCATTTTTTGCTCGGGCTAATTTTTTTTCCGGGCGCGATTTTGTGTCCCGGGCACGATTTTTTTGCCCGGGCGCAATTTTTTTCCCGGGTGCGATTTTTCCACCCGCACGGCCGAAAAAAGCTCGCATAAGCGATAAAATCGCGTTATTGCAAAAAACCGCTCACCGGTCAAAAAATCGCGCCCGAAAAATAGCCCCCGAGCTAAAAAATCTCGTAAAACTCGCCCGGGCACAAAAATCACTCTCGGCCAAAAAAATCTTGCCCAGTCGAAAAAATTGCGCCATGCGAAAAAATTGCGCGCGGGCAAAAAGTCGCTCCCTGACTAAAAATCGCGTTTGAGCGAAAAAATCGTGGCAGGGCGAAAACTCTCCCCTGGGAGAAAATTTGCGCACGGGGAGAAAAAACGCTCCCAGGGAAAAATCGCGCCCGGGTGAAAAAATCGCGCCCAGGTGAAAAAATCACGCCCTGGCGAAAAAATTGCGCCCGGGCGAAAAAAATCGCGCCCGGGCGAAAAAATCGCGCCCGGGCGAAAAACGCGCGCCCGGGAAAAAAGGCGCGCCCGGGCGAAAAACGCACCTTCGGGAGAAAAACTCGCCCCCGGTGAAAAACGCGCGCCCGGGCGAAAAACGCAGGCCAGGGCGGAAAATTTCCGCCCGGGCAAAATTTGGGCGTCCGGGCGAAAAACGCGCGTTCGGGCGAAAAACTCGCGCCCGGGCGAAAAATTGTGCTCCTGGGCGCATAAACGCGCGCCCGGGCAAAAAACGCGATAAATCGAGTGTGTCAGACTCGCTTAATTCTGATATGTCTAGCTAGATTTTATGCTTAGACTAAAATCAATTCCATGATATTCAACTCAAATTTCAATTATTAAAACTACCTAACAAGCGAACGGCGTAATTGAAATTCGACATCGAATATCAATTCCAAGTCTTTAATTCCGTTCAAATGAACAGGGTCTTAGAGATTTTTGTCTACTAATGATCAATGTGGATTGTTTTTTATGTATATTTTCAATATTAGTGTTTATTAGTAATATGTTTTGCAACATATTTATTAGTGATTGTACAAGCATAAGTAATTGCTATTTAGAATGAATTTTATGTTAGATTTTATGTCAACGAAAGACTTGCTTCGCCCACTCCAAGTGTTTGTCTAAATGCTATATTTTTTGTTTTGAACTATGAATAGCAATATGATGTACAAGTAGCGGTTTAGGGGCTCCATATATCAAATGGATGTGTATATCCAATTAAGGGATGTGTACATCAATCACCAATATCTATATTATATATACAAAGAAATAGTTTTGCGATTGTAATGGTGTACCCGCGAGTGTCATCAGAGTCATTTGAACCGTTCAATCTCATTGAAATCAAATATAACCGTCCGATCATATACGCCATTTTAGTAGAGCTCCTCCACATACTATGGTAGGATTAAGGATTATATTAAGGTGTGGGGTACCCTAATACATGAAATTATGATTTTACCTTAAATTTATTACCCCCCCCCCCCCCCCCCCCCCCCCCCCAAATTTCACTATGACAAGCAAAGATGACAACTATCACACCATATGATTTTTGTTGAACAATATTAAACTAAGTTTTATATTTAAGAATACAAATATGAGTCGCCCCTATCGAATGTCGCCGCCCGCACAGGAGGCCGTGCAATATTTGTGAGGTAAGGCGATGCTCGGTGGTGGACTCAAGCCACCTTCGCTCACCAAATTCCTCGAGTGGTAAACCTTTTTCAAGATTAGCACTTTGTTGGGGATAACCATGAGCTCCATGCATTATTAGAGATGAAATTTGATCAGGATCTAAGGGCAATACACTGAGATCTTAGCATGAATATCTTCTGTGTGTTTTTTTTTTTACTTCTGAAACACCGGCCGCCGGATTTCTGGGACGGTTGTTCCTATTTTAATTTCGTAGTTTTTTTCTGAAAATTTTAATTTCAAAATATTTTGGTAAATTGACAAATCCACAGAGCATGAATGCTTGCGGGCAGACTGTTTTGACTCCCGCGGAATGTTGTCGTTCGTTGAATGTTGCCGTCCACCAAGTGTTGTCACCCACTTAATATTTCCGCCCGTCGAATGTTCTCACACGCCAAAAGTCACCGCGGGTGCAACTCGCTAGCCTGCGGGTTAAAGCATCGAGCACGGGCATAATCCGTGCGAAGATACTAGTATATATTAATTGGTAGGCAACTTTCTCACCACGTCGAAGCTCTAAAATAGAGGTTACACCACGTACCACATTCTTCGGTATTATTATTATGTCACGGCCTGCATGGGCGGACCCATATGCAGACACACCCGAGCAAGTGCCCGGGTGTGTTTTCGGAAAAATGCCACCTGGAGGCTGGAGCCTTGGACTGCCGCGCAAGAAGCGTAAATTCCTGCTCTTCCTTTCAGAAACGCTGGAAATGAAAATTTCTACTCCAAACGGACCTCCTTTGACCTAAAAGGTTATCTTATGCATAAAAATCTCAAGCAAAAGGATTCCTGTGAATCCATGTCGTGGTATGTCTGTATAATTTTCTTCTGATTAAGCTGGAAAAAGTAAAACTTCTTATCAAACCTCCAGATTTTATGCTATTTCTTCTAATGGTTTATCCTTTAGATTCTATGCTATTTCTTCATAATTTTCTTCTATTTGTGAGCTATTTTTCCTTCATTCCTTTACTCAATTCAGTTTTCTATTCCTTTCTTTCATTGGTAAAATTATGAAATGAATCGGCGAAGTTATCTCAAAATTTAACATATTTTTGCATTTTAGATGTTTGATGAAATGCATCTAGGATATTTTCGAGTCAAAAGTTTCGAGCATTGTTGATAATTACATGACGTTCACAATATTTTCATGACTCTAAATTTTCATTCATGAGCAAGCTTACAAACGAGCATTATAGAAAAGAGAATCTCGACATATTGATCTTGATTTTTTGATGAAAAATTCATAAATAATTTTCTTGGTTCTCGGGTCATACTAAAATTCTAGTTCCGTCACTTATCGCGGCCAAATCATGAAACTAATGTATGCACTTTAGTTGTTATCGAGTAAAAATATGCATGTGCGTCTGGCTAATGACCAGTGGTTGAAAATAAAATTTTGTTAAATTTACAAAGAACATTAAACATTTATATAATTTTATATCTTCTAATTTAAAAAACATTAAAGTCGTATTGTTTTCGTATATGATTAGCGACATTAGCATTATTATTTTTAAATATTAGCAGCGGGTGTATGACTTCCAAGTGATTGCAAAGAAATTATTAAGAAAAAATTTAATTGCAGATCAAATATGACTATTAGCAGCCCACGCAGCCACGCTAATGAAAAAACAGTTATCGGCAGATCACCCTTTACGAATTTACAAATCTCTTTGATTAAATTTTTTTTTATTTTCTTTGAACGAATACTATTCGATATAAACATAAACTTAGATGATTTAGAAAAAACACAAATATTTATGAGGTTAAAAAATAAGACATTTCAAAGGGCCGGCCATGCGTCACGTACCTAATCATTTATTTTATTTTAATATTTTTCCCGATAGATATCCAATAGCCTGGCAACCAAGACCGCCTTCCCTAGACATAAGACCTGGCAAATACGCACGTGACCGTGTGCTGCCCGCTGATTGTATTTTCCGTCCGAACTCCGAACCAACTTGAATTGCGTTTGGTTAGGATTTTCGGCTGTGGTGCGGCGAAAATGCACCTGTATTTTGTGAAGAAGCTGCGTTTGGCGCGGCTTAAGTTCTAAACTGCGGTTATTAATTTCCGCTGTTTACGCTTACAGCCCATCCGCGCATATTTTCTGCGTTCAGCCGCAAAAGCGCCCTGTTTCCTTCTCCCCCGCGATAGCAGCGATTCCCGATTCCTCCGCGATTCTTCTCTTCCGATTCGTGCAGCCGCCGACGCCCTCATTCCTCTCTTCCGATTCGTGCAGCCGCCGACGACGACAAAACCGCTCGACATCCTCTCTTCCGATTCCTCCGCGATTCTTATGTTATATCTCCGAACACACCTCGATGTTAAACCATCCTGTTCCATCCATGACTTCAAAGCAAACAGGCGATAAATGGGTCGGAGAGCTACTTCGAGGGACTCGAGTTAGATTTCATGACTCGTTCATGATGAGTCAAGAAATTTTTATAGATCTATTGCATGCTCTCGAAGAGAAGTGTGGCTTTAAGGGAACAAGAAGAACTGCAGCCAGAGAAGTCCTAGCATTGACTATATATATATTGTCTCATAATGAATCAATGAGAAAAACACGCGAGCGGTTTCAGCACTCAACAGAGACAACTAGCAGATTTTTTGCTCGTGGTATTCGCGCTTTGTTGCAGTTGGCCGAGGAAGTGATACAGCCATCAGATAGGTCTTTCGGCTGCACTCCGCCAGAGATTATGTATGACAGACGTTATATGCCTTTTTTTAAAGATTGTGTTGGAGCAATAGATGGAACACATGTCGATGCGTGCATACCAGTAGGAAGTCAAGTTCCATATATTGGGAGAAAGGGCAGACCGACACAAAATGTCATGGCGGCCTGTGATTTCAACATGTGTTTCACTTTTGTTATGGCAGGTTGGGAGGGATCGGCGCACGATAGTCGCATTTTCAATTATGCCATAACTGATCCTCGTTATACGTTCCCTCATCCGCCTCAAGGTAAATAATTAAAAATCAGCTCATCTAATTATTACTTTAAATATTTTCCGTTGTTAAACATTTTTTAATATGTTTCAGGAAAATATTACTTGGTTGATTCTGGTTATCCTCTACAGAAAGGATATTTAAAACCATATCAGGATACAAGATATCATCTGCCTGACTTTGCCCGGGGTGGACGTCGCGCAGAAGGACGTCGAGAGATATTCAATCATGCGCACTCGTCGCTTAGAAGTGTGATAGAACGATCATTCGGCGTTTGGAAGAAGAAGTGGGCCATACTACGGGACATGCCAAGCTATAGCTTCGACAAACAGGCACATATTGTCATGGCCACGATGGCTTTACATAATTTCATTCGTCGCCACCCTTCGCGCGTGGATTTTGATTTCAGTGAGTCCGAGCAGAGGAGTAGAGATGATGGACTGGTCACACAAGAGCGACAAGATACATGCCCTGACACTGCAGGTGGTGTGGAGGAGATGATCGCGCTACGTGATAGTATAGCAGATCAGTTGTATGAATCTAGATCATAGGAGATATCATGATATATGGTTAATGAGGACATTATTTTTGTGTGTTTGGTAATATATGATGGAAAATATATATATTTTTTTAATATTCGGTAAAAAAAAAATTTCGCTCAAAACTCCGTTTTGTTTCCAAACAACTTTTTCAAAACTCCATTTTACAAACTCCATTTCACCCAAACAGTTTTTTAACAAAACTCCGTTTTCCAGAATCAGCACTTTTCCTATCAGCAACAGCCCATCAGCAGCTTTCCATCAGCAACAGCCCAACCAAACAGAATGTCATTTTGTGGTGGCGGGTGGTTTTGCGGTGCCAGCATTAACTAATGTTGGCAATTTCCATGCCAGCACACCCACCGCCGGCAACCATCCACAGTTATTCCAATTTCTAAGGGCCGGTACGGCGACTCCGGTGAACTATAGACCGTGACCGCAGGGAAGCAGCAGCCACGAGCGTGCGAGGGAAACTGCGGATTTTTCGTGGACCACCGCCGCAATTTAGGGTCTAGGTGCCCGACCTCGCCTAGGAAATTTCTTCCATTTTTATGTTTAAAATTAGTTTTTTTTTTACTTGATGGTGGTCGTAACCATTGTCATGCCAAACATACATTCAAACTCTCCGAAGCAAAAACGTCTGTCAAACCCACAGTGGTGATGGAGGTCGGAGTTAAGTTCCTCTATCTAAGAGATCGCAGGTTCAACACCCCACCTCAACAATCCGTCGCACATGAACCGCGCTCTGTGTGCAGAAACGGGTTGAGATGTACAGCCTGCAGGCCTGTTTAAAAATGGAACCATGCCCGTGTTGGAGTTGGGGAATACTTTCGGCTCTCTTGTTTCTCACACCGGGTTAGCCCACATGAGCATAGAGACGTCAGAGCGTGACTCTCTCCGATGATTGAAGTACCAGGGAACGCGGGGGTCCGGGGCGGCGAGCCCCCGGCGGCGGTGGCCGGTCAGCGGGTGGGGGTTCGGGGTTATCCGGGTGTGGGGATATCCGGGTTTCGGTTCCGTGGCCTATTTAAAGGCGTGTAACCCGAATCTAGGGTTAAGGTTCTTCTCAGCGGTTTTCGGCTGAGATTTTTGGAGGCGTCTTCGAGGTGATTCATGGTGAGGCGTTTCCGGCGGTGGTAATTTGAGAAATGAAGATAGAAATATTTGAGAAAGAATGTGAAACATCTTGATGTGCAAACATGATAATTTGATTTTGATGTCTATAACATGTCGGTTTGTATGTAAAATTATTTGTGATGTCAATATAATTTGACTATAAATAACAAATATTCATATGCTTGTAATATTAATATTACTCAAATTTAATATGATAATATTATTCTTTCTTTTATTTCAGCAGATAAATGGAGCGCATTTTATTTTGGCAATTGTTATTTGCAATTCATAAATGTCTATTCACAAACCAACATTTTTTTTCATTTTATTTGCGTTTACAAATTGTTATCCATAGATCAATTTTAAACTTGAGCAGTCGATGTCTTCGTTCTCCTGAGCTGAGCCTGACAAGTGACAACGAAGGAACATCTTCGACGACCTTCTGAGCACTTCAATGTGTGCACGGATCTTGATTCATAAAATGAATGCACGGATAGAGACCGAGTTGAGGAAGAAAGATGGTTTCTTCGTTGTTCATGCAATTTCGGTTTGTTTGAGAAGATTTTGATAGTTAGGATTTGTTTGAGAAGATTTAGATAGTTAGGATTACTCTCTCCTTGTAATGAGAAAGGCGAATAGGACGATCAAAATATTTTTTGTTTTAATTTTCTTTGCTAATCTGTGGATAACAAAAATATCAGCGAATTACAAATTTGACTTCCTTTAGAGCTGCGAATAGACAATCTACAAATAGACGAATGTGATTTGCCAATAGGTGTGCAAAAAAGGCCTGTCGGGCCAAGGTCGGGCCCAGACCCCCTGAGCCCGGGCTTTTTTGATGTCGGGTCTAGGCCGGGCCTTGCTTAAACCGGGCCCAGGCCGGTCCTGGGCCCTTGCAATATTAGGGGGCCTGCTGAGCCCACAAAATCGGGCCCAAGCAGACCCCCAAAAGCAACAGCTAGCTGCTGCCGTGGCAGCAATGTTGGGCATTAATAAATGCTTGCCCAGCATTTAATAAATGCCGGGCAAGCATTTAAACATGCCTATTGCCTGGGCGGGCCTGGGTCTGGCCCCGGCCGGGCACCAGGCCAGGCCTTGCCTAAATAAGGGGGCCTGTTGAACCCCCTTAGGCTTGGCCTGGCCCGGGCCTAACCGGGCCCAGGCCTAATCGGGCTCAGACCCAGGCAAACCCAGGCCGGGCAATCGGGCCCGGGCCAAATTTGCACGCCTATTTGCCAATAACAAACGCCTTCATTTTTACCGAACTGTTTTCTCCGGTGCTGATTATACCCGCTGAATCAGTCTTTGACTTTTGACAGCTATTAATGATTAAAGAACGACTCTCATCTTAATATAATTTAAGCACGTTTTATTTGTGATCCACGTGGGATAAATTGGAAATAATTAAATAAAAAAATGTATGACATCCCAATTCAAAGTGGGCCGGCACTTTGTCATTAGTAGTCATTGCTGGAGGAATTCCGTAGTTGTTTAGACGCTGAACGGGTCTAACAAGAATAAAAAGGGAAGCCCGGTGCACGGAGCATCCCCGCATAGCAGGAGGCTGCTTCCAGGACTCGAACCTGTGACCTCAAGGTCACACGGCAACACCTCAGCCGGTGCGACAAGACTCCTTCAACTGGTCTAACAAGAATCCGACTTTGTAAATTCTACGTCGTCTTAATTACTCTTGTTCGTGCATGAAGATTGGAGGAGATTACCTGGTGCTTAGGCACAAGCATGAGCCCACATGATTCTCATCTTTCTTTGTGTAAATAGACGTCTCTTTCGATCTCTAGCGCACAACATGCCTCGGCACATGCACATAGGCAATGCTTAGCATCGCCGGCTAATTACTTAATTAGGCAAGAAGTTAGAAAAATTAAGAGTACTTATGGTTACTCCAAAAATAATAATGCATGATTTTCCCTTACACTTCTCCATTTCTTAGTCTTTAACCCTTTATAGCTATTGACATTACAAATAAAATAATTTATGGGCCACTTTCCAAACTAACAGTCCTGAGGAAGTTGTCCGGGCGATTCAACTAATTTAAGTCACATTTGGCCGAGCGACCGAACACCGCTTCCTCGAATATATGCTTTAGATAGATATTTTGTGGGATATATTAGGAAGAGTTGCACTGATGCATTATTTGCTCGATGAGACTGGCTCACTCGGCCAATTTGATTCTACGGTTTGAGTCATATTCATATAATTGAATCTCAATATTTTAATAACTATAAAAACCGAACTAAATAACCAGCGGAACCAATTTTCAGCTAAGCATACCTAATCGGATAGATAATATCTTTCGAGCCTAACATTTTTAATCTTATGCAATGCTTATCTTCTTTCTTTTGTAAAATTTCAAAATTAAATTTAAACTACAATAGATTACCACACTACCAATTTATGTTAAAAAAAAGAGCAGTGTTAGGTGCACAACATGTATGACTATGTGTCAGACTTCTCGTATGTCCCGACACTAACCCGTGCGACTGATATCCTTTCTCGCTCGTCACCCGACGCCGGTCCTTTTTCTCCGAGCCAGAAGCTGCCGCCGCCCGATTCAGTTCCGAAACGCCGCATCCTTCCCGATCCTAAAGCATGTTGCCACCTCCTCGGCAAATTGCTCCTTCCTGAGCCCAAAACCAACACCCCTACAGATATCTAGTTAACATAATCAGCCTATCACCTTCACCGGATCGAAATCGTTTCCCTTTCACAAAGGATCTGTCCAGATTTTGGCCCGAATTCGTGCATCCTTCCTCCTACTGAAACCTTACTTTGCCGGCCTTTAATTTCTCCTTACAAGCATTTTAAAGTATGTTGGATGAATACTGATGGCTTGTAGATATTTAGTCGGGATCTGATAGGTTTAGAAGCAGAAGCAATTTTGGGTCTAAAAAGTAAATTTTAGCCCATAATGAGGGGTATTGTGAGACTATATATGGCTTTGTTTCGCACGACATTTTTGCGCCGGTGAGTTTGGATAAAACCCCATCACCATAGAATGTATGTAAAACATGACAATGGTTATGACTGACCCGAGAAAAGAAATTTAGTTTTGAGCATAAAAGGGAAAGAAGTTTCTTAAGTAAGGTCGACGAACGATGGTTCATAATAACCACTGTGCTCATGACCGCTACCGCCGTGCCAAACGGAGCCAATATCTTCACAAATATATTCACATTCAACCTACACATTATGGATTTGCATTCGACTAATTATTATAATTGTTTTGCAACTGATTCAGATGTGTTATCCTAGTATTATCATCTGAATACAGCTGCAATCTACTTTTTTCAGACTTTTAATTTTGAAAATTAAGTTTTCATTTTGTTGTTTTCAGTTTGATTTCTGGCTGCAAATAGAATTTTGAATTGTGCACATATCAAAGATGTCTGAGGCTCTGAGCAACATCATATTCATGAAATTTAATTTATTTTATAAGAAAACAATTCAAAAGAAATTCATAGAAGGCAAGTATTAATTCCTTACTCAACAATGAACATCAGACTATTTTCCGATCCATTCAATTCGATTAACGGATTAAGGCAGAAAAGCAATCCTCATTGGATCAGGGAATTTAATGATGATTGATTTCTTGCCTTGATCAAATAGATTTTAACACACAGATCACCCCGGCCACCGGGTTCAGCAGCGGTGGCGCGAGACGGCGTTCTCGCGGGGCTCCGGTCAGAAATCCCGCCAAACGCAGCCAATCGAAACTTTCAAGATCCACATAAACCATTAATTTCCAACCGCGCAGATCAGATTAGCTCAAAATCATAAGTAATATATTCATATACAAATTACAAAGCAACAGATATGCCGTACAATTTCGAAGAATTAGATCTGGATTCTGAAGCCGGCTTCCGCCGGGGCGGAGGTATAATTTCTCATGCTACAGACTACAGAGGAGGTCGGTGGGAGTGAGCCGAGAGGCGGACCGGCAGCGGCCTTCCGGTTCCCGAACCCCCGCATCTACTGCAGGCCATCCGGCCTGAGCCATCGCAGGTCCGGCACCCGACATCCCCGTCCGACCAACGCGAGCAGAGACAGGCGACCCTCCCCCTCCCGTTGCACGTGGCGCAGGGCGGCCGTCCTCCGCCCGAGATCGGAGGGAGAAGGCGCCCTTCCGCCGCCGCCTTCACCAGGATGGCGCCGGCAACAACGCCGAACCCCGTCACCACTTGGGTGGCCAATACCAGCGGCCCCATATCTTCCTGTGTTGATGGATTGAGGATGGATTGAGAGTTTGAGGGGATAAATGGGTGAAGCGGGCGAAGAAGATGAGTTTATAGAGTTTTTAACGAGTCCACGTATGTCGTGTTTGAGTGGGTTACGGCGTTCCTTCGTTTGCGTGGTGGCCTCTGCCTGTCCGAGCAGCCCAGCCCAGCGTCTAGAATTTATAACTGTGTGAGGCTACGCCTTCTGCGCTCCGTCGTGTAGCTCTCCCTGTTGCGAAAAAAATGGAAAAGATATATAAAATTGAAAAAGTTTAGATTCATAAATTATTATTAATGGTGTTATTCCTTATTTGGCCCCGCCAAGTTGCAAACTGTGGGTAATTACGACATATTCATGGTTTATGTGCTAGTGGGCCTACGACATATTCATCATCAGCATATAATGTTTTCTATAAGATCAACTTTATCACACATCTATACTAGAAGAAAAAAAAATCTTTTTTGATTAAAGATTTATCTTTTTTATTTTATTGTTTTTTTTATTAATTTTGTATAGAGCAATGTTATGTGTACGCCTATTTAAATTATGTGTGCATAAATTTTATTTGCACCTAAAATTTCTATGTGCACACAAAATAAAAAAAACTAATAAAGAGTACCCCAGTCTTTCTAGCTGCAACTCAAACCCCAGCCTCAAAAACCCGCCATTGGAATTAGCGTTTGTGGCCAATTAAATTCGTGGAGAGGGTTGGGGTCACTGGTCTACAGACCTATAACACACTCATAGTGGGCCGGGGCATTACATAAAAGTACAACTAAATTGGTGATGAAAAACAGTTTAGAACTCTCTTATCTAGGAGGTATGAGGTTCAAGCCACAACCCCGACATTAGAATTAACGGTTGCGGTCAATCAGATCCGTGGAGAGGGGTTGGAGTCACTGGTCTACAAACCAGTAACGCACCCACAGTAGAACGGGGTGTTACACATGCGTTCTAGTTCTTTCACCAGTCTAATGCGAGTCCCTTAAGTCTAAGGGTTGCAAAGTCTGCTTGCCTACCCAAGGGCATCCGACTCCGACTCATGAAACCTTCTACATTATGACACTAGTCTAGACAATCCACAGGTCCTAAATTTACAACCTCGTGTTCGCCGAAGGATAAGTTGAGACTCGGGCATAGGCGAATCGAGCAAGGGCTCGCCGTCGCGCGGCGAGCGGGTCGCAAGGGCGGGGCGAGCAAGGCTCGCCACCTCCCGAGGAGTGGGATGCGAGGACGAGGCTAGAGGGTGCTCGCCGCTTCGGGGTGCGCTTAGCAACTATGAGACAAGCGGGGCTCGCCGCTCCGCGTTGAGCAACTCAGGAGCACGCTCGCACTCGCCCGGGTAGATCGCCAAGGATGAGACGAGTACCGGCTTCGCCAAACCCCAGGGTCTTTGGTGCTGTATTTTATTCACATTTATTCAAGTCTGTCTGCCAATAGCTCATCAGAACAACAGAGTTTGGTTGTTGGCAGACCATTTTTTGGTGCACTTAGCAAAACCAAAAGGCGGATTTAGGTTATTAGCAGACCTAGTTGAGAAAACTATAAATAGACCATTAAGGGCACCTTTGGAGGGCATGCAATTTCTGGTGCTTCTTCCTCCTTTTGGACAACTGAATAGTTTCCAAGGTTCTCCAAGGTGCCTCCATCTTCAGCTTTGGCTTGGGAGGGAAGTGCTCAAAGATCTTCCAGGTGTATGGTGGGACCTCCGCGTTGCAGCCAAGGGTCAGTGCTTAGCTTTAAACTTTCTTTCAAGTTCTTCACGGACCAAGTAGGTGCAAGTTGCCTCCTCTTTGGGGGGTGGGGGTGCTACTCCCCGTTGAGCCGATTCTCGGTTCCAACACTAAACACCTATAAAAATCACTGAGATGTGTGGGTTCTATTATTTGTGCATTTAAATCTCTCACACTGCTCTCTGGATGACTGTCGTGATTTTCTATTTTCTATTTTATTTTTATTTTCTTAAATACTTAAATATTAAAATTAGTGAAATTTTATGAGTTAAAATTCACTTTCCTAAAAAATAGTCGAAATACTTAAAATTGAATTTTCTGAGTAAAGATCTTGATTAAAAATATAAAAAATTTAAATCAAAATAAATTTATTGTTATAATTAAATTAGACTCATTTTTAAAAACATTTGAATTAATTTTTTTAATTAAAATGACTATCAAAACAAATTAATTATTATTTTTTAAATAGGTATCGCTTGATTCGCCCGGTAATTAATGACAGCAAAATTGAGGCTTTTAATTGTTTCAACATATTTTTAAAGTTGAACAAATATAATGCTCTTGTAAATATTTCAAAAAATACTTATCGTCTTATTGATGTCTTTTTAAAATAACTCAATAACTTAAGCTTTATATATTTTTTATGATATATTTTTTTGTAATAAACTTAGGAGATAAATTTTTTTTAGAAAAAGGCGGATCACTTGATTTACGAAAGGAGTAAATCAATTTTCCCTCTAATACCAAGCTGAATTACGATAGGAGGGTCAAATTGAATTCTCACGCGCGAGTCACTTTCAAAAGTTGATTTTCTTAAAAGTCGTTAATCAGTATTCAGAGGAAAATCCTCAAGTGTTTTAAGGAATGATTCAAAACAAGGTTTTGCGGCTTCCGTCAAGCTTTATCACAACAATAAATTATGGATAACGACAATAAAAAGAGTTAAAACATTCGAGGCAATCTCTTACTGATTAACTGAATTGCATACGACTAATGCTAATAATTATGAACAAAAAAGGGGCGGAGTTTGTTGAAGGGGAGTGGGGCCCCTCATAGGCCACCATGCCCACTCTAGGCGAGGTCCAATCTCTGGCCCACTCTAGGCTCTCTCCTGGCCACTCCCCCCAAGGGCCGCAGCCCAACCTGGCCCAACCCGTTTCCATTACTGTTCTCATAATGACGGGTTGTTGTCGAAGAGCCTCGAACCCCTGACCTCGAGTGGGCATGGTGGCCTATGAGGGGCCCCACTCCCCTTCAACAGAGTTTACCGAAGCATATTCTAATTATTCTTCGGTGAAGAAGAAGCCACTTCAAACTCATAGGCACAAAGATGCCACGTCTGCTGCCGTTGGGTTGCAATCTGGCTTGTGTAGGTCTACGATACATCACATACATGAAAACGCCGCCGAATTCAATTCTGGGAGTAGAAGAACCGAGACACAAAGTCATTGGAGTAGAACGTCGGAGTCGACAACTTAAGTTTATAAGGAGGATGCAGCGTTGGGTTTGTTGAGAGGGCGCTCCGTCTCTTCTGGCTAAATCACGTCGCTGACTGGGAAGTGGTTTGGAGGAAGTTGCGGTGACCCAGGACTCCTTGCGGCTGAGGATGAGGATCGAACGGAGCACATGGAGATTTGCGGTCGGTGGAGGAAAACTAATGTTCGTTTCCTCTGGCAATGACCTGATGTTGTTCTCGTCGGAAAGGGCTCTCTTTATGCAGATTTCAGGCTTTAATTTGTTTCCAAAGTATGAAAATCTCATGTCTTTTGAATAGTTTTATTTTTCGAAAATAAAAGCGTCTAATTTTCTCCTCCCAAATAAAACAAATCTTTTATTAAAAAAATATATTATTACCTTAGTCGTATGCGTCTTTAATTAGTTAAAGCTTGAATTTTGCTTCCTAGCTACTCAAATTGCCGGACTATTTATTCAAGGTCTCACCGGGTGGTTAAGCCGATAAGTCGGAACTCAAAATAACATCGGCGCGCACGAAAATAAAAATGACAAAAAATAAAATAATAAATAAAAATTAAATGTTGCGTGATGAGATCAAGCGATTTCGGGTGTGGCGACGGTTGCATCAACTATGGGGAGGGAGGCCTCTCCGATCCATTCTCGGCACGATTTTGAGCTTTTTTCCACTTTATGTTGGGCGGTTTGGAGGCGGCGCAACAAAACGGTATGTGAGGTGCTTGCTCAGCCGGCCTTGTAAACAGTTATCTCTCCCTGCTCCTTATTTGATTATTGCTCGGGTTTGGAGTTGAGTCCGCTTGTTGATCCGTCATGCATGGTTGCCTCCTCCCGCGGGATGGATAAAGATTAATTTTGATGGTGCGGTTGTTCGCTCCAATCCGCATTGGGTTGGGATGGGGGTTGTGGCCCGTGACTCGAGGGAATGTGTAGTGGATTGGGGATGGATTGCTTGGAGCATGTGGGTTGCCCGATTGTGACGGAGGCTCTTGCGGCTCGCCTTGCGGCGGATTTGGCTATTTTGCGGGGTTGGGATGAAGTTATTTTTGAG
This sequence comes from Dactylorhiza incarnata, assembly GCA_033032865.1. Lineage (NCBI taxonomy): Eukaryota > Viridiplantae > Streptophyta > Magnoliopsida > Asparagales > Orchidaceae > Dactylorhiza > Dactylorhiza incarnata. Next base: position 18,532 of record JAWHQI010002737.1, read on the forward strand.
AGGGACAGTGCCACCCTTATTGGTATTCTTGTTAAGTGTTTGGTGTCTACCTCTTTGAATGGGTGGATTGTCAGGGATATTTTGGGCTCTCACCGTGTTGAGATATCTTTTTCTTTTGTTCACCGGGCGCTGATATATTGGAGTTGATCTTCCTTGAATCTTATGATGAATCTTATGAATGAATGAACTTTGGGATTTACTTCAAAAAAATACTGATAAGGCAATCAGATTCTTTTCATTTATTTTTCACCGTTTTTTTGGCGTTATATCTGCCATTGGCCCATTAAAATGGGCTGGGCTTTATTGTTTTTTCCTTAAACTAGGCTTTGATCACCTTTATAAGCATCAAGTTCAGAGCACTGCAAGTAAATCTCAAAATCCTTGGCCCACAACTAGCCCACTTAAACATATATTTTTGAAAAATAGAGCAAGTTTGCCGGGATAAGAACGGCGGTGACGATCGTGAGCGCAGTGATTATGAACCTCTGCTCGTGAACATCCGACCTCCTCTAAGAAAATTCATTCATTTTTATGTTCACAGTTATTTGTTTTTCTTGGTACCGGTCATAACCGCTTTCACATCAAACATACATGCTAATAAAGATGTTGTTTTTGTCGAAACTCAACTCATCTGAGGAAAAACGCCACGCCCAACGCCGATGAAGCAATTGGAAGGGTGAGTGATACATTTACATAAAATGATGATCGCTATCGCAATCAAAAGCGCACTGGAGTTGGCGAATGCAAAACTTAAAGAAAAATGCAATGCCATGTCACAACTGCCGACTTGTATTACATATATAAATATCAATGTTATGTGCAAGCCAAATTTAGCTATGTGCACACAATAAATTTTACTAAATTAATAATTTTAAACGTTTTCTCCCAAAACAATAACTCCTTACGCGCAAGCAGGCAATCCTAATCTCTTTCCCGACCTCTAGCGCGTTACCCCTTCTTGCTCGACACCGGTGGTTTTCGATCGACGCCCCCGTGATTCTTGATGCCATCTGCTTCCCTCGACTTGATGTCGGATGTCATCTCCTTCTCGCTCGACGCGTAGACGACTGCTTCCCGCGATTCAGAGGGTACAAGACGTCGGAATCTAGATGTCAGACAACATTTCTTCACGCACCCAACACTGTCAAAGTCACCTTGTTTTCTGATATTCTTCATTCCCCTTCGCGATACTCTGAAGATTAATCTTCCACCTTGTTTGTAATTTCTATTAAATGAATGAATGCTATGTATTTAGCTGCACTTATAAGTCTATTTACAGATCTTGGTTGGTGAGAAAAGATTTCACCTAAATCTATGTGATTAACCATATTGAATTTTTTTACCTAGGCTCCGTTTCGTGTGGTGGTGGGGGTCACAGACACGGTTGTTATGAATCGTCGTACGTGAAAGTCCAACCTCAGCTAAGTATCTTCATCCATTTTATGTTCAAAACTAGTTATCTTTTCTTTATAGCGGTCATTACCATTGTCTTGCCAAACATGCATTCTATGACTGTGGTGTTTTTTGTCCAAACTCACCGGAGCAAAAAAGTTCGCCAAACATCTAGTTTCTAGTTCAACAATGCCTGAATTGCCTTAGTTATCCTAATCAATCAAGAGTGGCATATGTTCTTGATGGATTTTACTTTGATCGGCCACCAAGATATGCCCAATGGAGACGACATGTGATGATCTTTTTTGACGAACCATCTCATTCTCAGTGACTTGTTGGAATTGTCACTTGGTTTAAAATATCTTTTGTGTAAAGAGTCTTGCAAATATTCTAATCTAAAATATTGGGATTTGATTACATAGTCTTAAGATCACGATTGTCTTTTAGAGATGCTAAAGAGTTTGTTTAATTTAAATTTTTTGAGAAGTTTGGTGTAATTGGAGATCTTTTGATATAATGTAAGAATGATTCAAACTATTAGTTAATCTTTTTAGGTTTCATAGTTATCGATCTATGTTTTATAAGCTTTACGAGTTTTTCATTGTGTGTGCACAACTGCACATATACATTTTGGCTGTAAATAAATTTTATCAGTGTGCAAATAATATTTGTGTGCACATCGTCAAAACAGATGTGCACGTAACATTGCTCTATACAGAATGCTAGTGTCGTATAAAAAGAAGAAGAAATAGCTATTTAAAATAAAAAATAAAATAAAATCCTTAACATCTTTATTACTATTATAAATTTAGAGCAATGGGAGTTATAGCCCCAACGGTAACGCTGTCGACCATCAATTTGTATAATTTAAGTTTTGACGATTTTGACCTCCTCTATAGTGAAAACGGAGGCCTTAGGTCAGCTCTTATGTCACGCGCAAGCCACGTGGTGGGCAGATCATAAATTTGTGTGAGCTGCTCCAATTAAAATGCGAGAAAAACAAACGAGATTGGAGATTAAAAAAACGTTATTATTTTTACTATTATATACAAAAAATGTAATTATCTTTAACGTTCATATAAAAAGTTATTATTTTTATTATAAAATTGTGTGGTACTCATTTACATATATATAGGTATATTAAAATTTTAATAAGACATTATAGCTCCGTTTGGGGGACTTATTTTCACCGGTCAAGCGGTTACGACCGCATGAACTGGACCTTAATTTAGGTCCAGTTCATGCGGTCGTAACCGCTTGACCGGTGAAAATAAGGCTCCGTTTGGGGGGACTTATTTTCACCGGTCAAGCAGTTACGACCGCATGAACCGGACCTTAATTATGGTCCGGTTCATGCGGTCGTAACCGCTTGACCGGTGAAAATAAGTCCCCTCAAACGGAGCCTAAGTCTCCCCAAACAGAGCCTATATAAGTTATATATTGAAATTTTCCATTTTAGCAAACCACCGGAAGTTTTTTAAATAATATTTATAAAACATATTTCATTGGTTTTTATTTATATATGAAAAACAGGGCACGAAGAAAATATTTTAAATAAAATTTATCTAAATTTTTACCTAAATTATAATTTATATATGAGAGATAGTGTACAGGGGACCTCCTATGCGTTCGCAATAGTATCTCAATCATGTCAATACCCAAGCACGATGACACTCCTACCGCTCGACGCCCTCATGAGTGCATCAGAAATCGAGTGACAGCGAAAGTACTGCGCTCAAGAGGACGTCGAGCGACATGAGTGTCGTCATGTCAGGCACTATCGTGAGCGAGATACTATAGCAACCACACGAAAGGCCTCTCATATATATGAGAAATTCTTGTGTCCGAGTCCTGGTTATAACCAGGATGCACATTCGCCCAAAATGCACCTTACATGTGGCGGCATACGTTTGATCGCGAACGGTCCGAAACCCGGACACAGAAATTTGCCCATATATAAGGCTTCAACTTATTACGGTGGTTTTCTTAATCAATCTACCAAATATAAAATAGGGAAATGTAAGCCCAATCAAAGTAATTAATAAGCGCTGCGAATTATGAATTGGTTAATCCAATAGATCATACTGAAGTAATAGTTTACCAAATTTATTTGCCTGAAAACCAAAAGATAAATCAAACTTGTTATGGTCTCTCTTAGAGTTCTATTTTTAAACAGGTCTACAGGCTGTACATCCTAACTCATCTCCGCACACAAAGCGTGGTCGCCTTTATCACCAACTGAGCTGCAGCTCAACTGGTGATAAAGGATGGCGCTAAGTCTCTTTATCTAGGAGATCGTGAGTTCAAATACTCACCTCAACAACCCGCTACATATGGACCACACTCTATGTACAGAGATATATTGGAGTGTACGATCTACATACCTGTTCAAAAATACAACTTTGAGAGAACCGTGACAAAACTATCAATGAAAGCCGAAATTAAGCAAAAAAAAAAGTGGAATTAAAAATAATATAAAATTTTGGCGGAAAAATATAGATTTATAGCAATTAATATCACCATGGCAAATTTGTAATTAAACCGAGAAAATCTATCTAATCTCAATCTCAGGTGGGCTCAACTCTTCGCTGGCGTGATCGTTATGAATGACTTGCCTCCTTCAACGAACTGGCGTGATCGTTATGAATGTTTGTGGATTCGGCGATTAACTTTTATCCACCAAAATTCCAATTAATTTTCGAACAATTTTGAAATTTATCGTGGCAGCTTTAATTGCTGATGTGATCTATATTATTATTATTAATTTATTATAACCCTTTTTAAAGATTAATATGTGAATTTTTGAACACAAAAAATACCGATCAAAGATTATCTTCGATTTGACTCGTATTAGAATAACCTATTACCCATTCTTATTATATATCAAGTGAAGCCCACATTAAATAAGTTGGTGTACAAATCATTTCGGTCCCTAAGGTTAAAAGGTAATGTTAATTTGATTCCAAAATTTTAAGTTTTGCCATTTTTATTTTTTTAGCCAATATCTGGCTTCATATTGAGTGCAATTCAACGACTACATAAATCTTTAGATGAGACATTAAAAAAATGTTTTTAACATAACTAAAACTTTAATAAATAATTTGGCATTTCACTTTACTCATTCCATAAACTAACAACAATAAAAGAGCAACAATATTTCTCTCATTTTTTTTATTCAGTCAAGTAAAACATAGATTCACAAAATCAAGAGTGTTGACAAAGCAAACTGGACTTTGCAAATGCTCTGCATATTTCTTCGTTCCATGCATATTACCTTTTTTACCCTTTCTCATTACTCTTATCTCTCTTTCTTGACTCCTTTAATTAACAAAAAATTTATACATATATATTTGTCTTAGAGAGGGAAAGTGGTTGTAATAAATTTAAATATTCGTCCTTAATTAAAAGAATAGATAAAATAGCTATTTCTTTATTTATTTATGGAGGTAGAATTAAGAAGTATCTAAATGTGGTTTAATAATAATAATAATGAAATTAAAGGAAACTTCAGAGGGAATTAATTAATGGAAAGGATCGGCGAAGGATGTCGCTTAACGCAGCGAATAATGTTACTTTGTTCCCTCGTTGGTACGCGCTCACACGCTGGCACGTGATCCTGTACTCGTGTGGCGTGACCCGCAAGCCAACACCCCCTCTTTCCTCAAATCGGCCTTACAATGATTTACTGCTGAAATGGAAATAATAATGCTTAATAAAGTCGGTTTTGTTATTTATTTATGCCGATTTGTTTCTTAATTAAATATTTGATTGTGTGCAAGAAAATTATATTTGGGTGGACTTTGACCAAAAGAAAGTTGATGTGGGGTCATGGATCTGACCGTCCCGCCTTCCCTTCCTAACGTGCAAGTATGGTACAGAATAGTAGAATACTAGTTTTTCGCCGTACGGCCAAACTATATAATTATATTTTATAAAATACATTAATTATAATTTAATGGATAAGGGAGGGGTGGGGCTGTTGAATTGGCTTCTGGATGATTCCAGAATTGACTTGAGCTCTTTGTGTAATCGAGCTTGAGCCTAAGGTGGCGGTTGGGTAGGCGGATTGACTCCAGTGCGGATGGCGGAAAACCCCATTTATCACAAAAGCAGCGTTTAGTTTGGCTGTTCATCAAAACTTCGTGCTCCGCACTTTTACGTTATATCTCAAATGCGCTTGGGAGCTCCAGTCCAGACGTACCTCTCCCTCGGCTCCGGATACCCCTAGTGAGTACATCTCCTATCCTCTTCGATCACCTGGCTTCGACTCCATCTCCGCCCTCCATTTCGTCGGCGTCGACTCCGCTATTTGGCCCCTATTTCGCCGGTGACGCCTTCTCCCAGAGTCCCCCAATATCTCTTCGTGGTGACCGCATCTCCCCTTCGTATGATCTCGCCCAGGTATGATACATCCACATCTTTCTTCTACAAAAGTAGAATTGTACAACCCCCATGTCCATTGAGTAAGGCCCAGCGTGGAGGGCCGCCGAGACGTGTCTGTACAACCCTATATCCGCCGAGTAGGTTGCCAGGACCCAAGAGTGCATCAGGGCCACGTTTGTAGTATAATTCAAGACAGAAAGAAATGAGAGAGAGCAGTAGAGGCAGAAACCTCCTGCTCACCCAACTGGAGTAAGAGGCAAGTAAAGGGGCGAGAGGGGGAGGGGCGGGTCCCCCCCCCCCCCCTCTCGCCCTCGCCCAGCTAGGGGCGAGAGGGGAGGGGCGGGTGCCCCCCCTCTCGCCCGCGCCCAGTTAGGGGCGAGAGGGGAGGGGCGGGTGCCCCCCCTCTCGCCCGCGCCCAGCTAGGGTAACCTCTCTCGCCCAGTTCCAGAGGAGGGGGGTTGATCTGCGTTTAGTATCTCAGAACAGCGGGATTTGGCTATTTGCAGTCCAGTTTTGGCTATTCGCAGTCCAGATCCGAGGGTATTTTGGTAATCTGGCAGATCAGTTTTTGGCTATTTGCAGCCCAACTTGGAAAACCTATAAATAGACCCTAAGGGGCAACAAAGGGGAAGACTTCTAGATTTCCAAATTTCGGATCTTCTCCTTCCCTTAGAGCTCTCCTTTGGTGCTTCTGGTTCAGCATTGGCTAGGGAGGGGAAGATCTCTCAGGTCTTCCGGGTGTGAGGTGGGACCTCCTCGCTGTAGCCTAGGGTCCGTTTCCAAGTCCAAGTGCTCTTGCCTAGAGAGTTGGCTCGAGAGAAGTAGGTGTGAGACCACCCCTTTTTTGGGACCCCGAACTCCACGGAGACCGAGTTGTCGGTTTCAACATTTTTGGTGCGGTGAGCGTGGAGAGTGGTCAGCACAGAAGTTCTTGAACCAAATCTCATGGCAGGAGACCTCGGAGGAGGAGACGATGAGGGGTCTCACATCCCAAGTGAGGTGGTAGGAAGGGGAGAGTTCATGGCGGCCATCAAGGGAATCATGGAGCTGCTCCAAGGCATCACCAGGGGAGGTGACTGCTAGGCTCCCTCCCCCCAGACACCGCCTTCTGGGTCGCAAGGAGTGCTCGCCCAGGGGGGGTCAGGAGAGGTTGCCCCAGGAGGTCGGCCAGGCAAGGAACCAGTGACTGAGAGTGGCGAGCGGGACCTCGCCGGGCGAGTGCTTTTTCCTAGCCTGGTGAGTGGGGTCTCGCTCGGAGCAGGAGTCGCGCAAGTGGAGCTCGCGAAGCCGGCGAGTGGGGGGTCACCCTTTAGCGAGCTGATCATCTCGGCTCCCATCCCGGAAGGCTTCAAGGAGCCCAACATGACTTTTTATACCGGGAAGGATGATCCCGTCCAGCACCTGCAGTGGTTCGAGGACACCGTCTCCATCAGGCCCATGACGGACGCGTTCAAGTGTCGTCTCTTCGCCACCACCCTGAGGGACAAAGCTAGGGACTGGTTCCACCAGCTCCCGGTTGGCTCCATTTACAGCTTCGAGGACTTGGGCCGAAGTTTCCAGCTACGCTTCTCCACATCCAAGAAGAGGAAGAAAAATGCTGAGTCCATTTTCCTGATCAAGCAGAGGCACGAGGAGACGTTGGCCCAGTACATGGACAGATTCCAGGAGGTGATCCTGAACATCCAGGAGGTGTCAGGGTATGCCCTCCAGATGGCTTTCACCGTAGGGCTACGAGAGAGCCTTTTCAAAATGCGCCTAACTAGGAAGCCTCCCTTGTCCTTTGAGGACCTGATGGAAAAAGCTGCAAAGGAGGTAGCCACCGAGGCGGCAAACCCGGGGCTGGCAAAGAAGTTGGCAAAGTTGGTAGAGGCCGAGCCAAGAGAGCAAGGTGGCCCCAGGCAGCAGGAAGGAAGGAGGAGAGAAGAGCAGAGGGGTCAAGGGTACCAGGGACCCCAGGGGGGTCAGGAGCAAGGGAGGGGTCTCGCCCAAGGAGGGGGAAACTTCTACGGAGGCCAAGGGAGGCCCAACCCTCCTCCTTGGAGGCAGGCCCCTAGGCAGCTCCTACCCCACCAACTCAAGCTATGGCGATTCGAAGAGGAGGAGGAGTCGAAGCAAGAGACATCCCAGCCCGTAGGAGAAGGGGGGGGGGGGGGAGGCGGTGCCGTACTGCGACTACCACCAAGCAGAGGGGAATGCAACAACTACCTGCCCAGAATTCTTGGAGGTGAGAGAGGAGAGAGGTCAGACACAACAGCAGCCGCCGGTGCGGATTGAAGAAGTTCCACCTGGAGCAGTAGTGGACGACGACATCTGCGAGTACCGAACTGACATAGGAGCCAAAGGACGGGTCGCGGTGATCCACGGGGGGGGGGGGGGGGGGGGGGGGGGGGGGGGGGGGGGGGGGGGGGGGGGGGGGGGGGGGGGGGGGGGGGGGGGGGGGGGGGGGGGGGGGGGGGGGGGGGGGGGGGGGGGGGGGGGGGGGGGGT
>JAWHQI010002738.1:0-26792 GCA_033032865.1 Dactylorhiza incarnata
GATAGGCCCTGCTAAACGACCCTTGGTCTATAGGTTTTGTATGGGCATTCCTATAAATCAATGGTTATTATTCTATTACCTTACCTGTCTATTTACATACAGCTTTTCTATACTTTACTTGCTCCTTACTATGCTTATTTACTACTGCTTCATATATACATACACCTGTGTAGCGTAGATCTTACCTTGTCACCTGCTTTTGTTCTTACCCCTTGAATGTCCTCCGCTTCCTCCTCTCCATACGGTGCCTAGGAGCCATTGGGGGAGGGGGTGGGGAATTGGCTGAGTCATTTTGACTGACGGTCGGTGGACCTTATCATTTTAGGAGTTCGAGGAGACGCAGCTACAACAGAGAAACAGGTACAGCAGGATCCGTCATGGTGGACTCCCCGGCCATGCTACCATTGTCACCAACCGGGACATACTCGGGTCAGATGCCCCTTGATGAGTGGAACCCCTCCAGTACAGCGACCAGGAGGCCAATGGCGAAGACGTAGACGTGGATTGCGAGGCAGTGACCGTAGGCCAAAGAAGAAGAAGCATCCAGTGTTGCAGCACCAGTGGAGCACGGGATCTACAGGGAGGGTCATCCTGGTCAGAGTGCTTCAGTCTCAGTGTCGGTGACGGTTAGCTTTAGCTTACTCAGTAGATAGCTTCCGCGAGTGATTTTGTAGTGAGGAAATGATGTATAGGGCAAGAGCCCCTTTATTATGAATCCCTTGTTATCTTTTTTCAGTTAATATATGTGGACATATACCTCTATGGTTTTAATTCATGTGGTTATGTGGACTTGCCTTCTCTTTTATGAACTTTTCTTGAGATCGAGTTGGCCGGCAAAATCGTCGTTTTTGTGGTGGCGATCTTCCCGAGTGAAGGTGTCACCGCAAAACGGCGGTTCTGGGCCTAAGACCGGTGGTTTTTGCAAAAAAAAAAGGGGGTCTTACAAGTGGTATCAGAGGAACCTCGATCCGAAGAAAAGAAGTCCACAAACCCTGGGCCACCCCGCGCAAGTTTAGTTTGAGGAAAACTAAGCAGCGGAAGCAGTGGTGTGCCAATATGGGAATCACATTGAAAAAGGTCCACTTTTAACTGAATCTTCTTAGTCAAATCTCTTTACGAGCGTCAAGTTTTCTTTTGTAGCCTGCGGCGAACCCTGCCCCCGACAGGGAATACCTCCGGCTACAAAGATCTCTTTAGATAGTCCTTTAGTTGATGAGTTAGACTCAACCCCACTAGGATACGTGACTTACTTCGACAATTTATACCGTGACCTAGTCCGAATAGATCGTATTTATAGCTTTTGGTGAAAGTACGAGGCTACCCCAAAAAGACTAGAGAAAGAGAGATTGGCACATAAGCAGAATGGTATGAGACTCATAGGCTCAATCATCGTATTTGTGACAAGATTATATTAAGACAACCACTGTGACGAACATCGAGGGTCGGATAAGAGTTCAAGTACAATAAGAAACCTATTTGGGATTGGATGACATATTGACCCTGATAAGGTTGTCGTAGAAGGTACCTGGAAGAGCCCAAGTTGTGGAATACACCATTGAGCCCCAAGATAGAACCCCAAGTCTAAGGTTGTATGCCCTAAGAATTGTTTGCATATTTGGGATAAATATAACTTGGTAATATTGAAGACACTTCGCCCAAAGATAGATAGAGGCTAATCTTTTGTTTATTGGGGGCTTGTCCTTTGTTTATTGGGGCTTACCTTTTGTTTATTGGGCAAGTTAGGGTCGGACTTAGCTTTCCCTTAGACCTAAGTTAGAAAAATTTTGTGTCGTGAACACTATGATTTTGAAGTCGATCTTACTCGATGTTACTTGGAAGAAGGTGAGATGGTGTAACAATATGTTTGGAATGTTGATCAGTAGGAATTACCAGGACAATGGTTAGACATCATTTGAAAAGGACAACAACTTGGCCTTAGTTGAATCATTGAAAATGTAAAGTCGCCGGGATTAATCATTTAAGGATGTCGATGTCCTAGTATAGAAGTTAAGGGCGATATTAGATCTTATAAGTAGTAAGTAAATTTGAAAGCTCCTGTGATTGGGGGAATTCGGAAGTGATTAACTTATGATTTGTTAGAAATCACGCTCTGTCATGGTAGAAAATTTTATCTACAATAATAATGCTTAGACCTTGGAAGCCTTAATGATGAATAACCAGAGATCTAAGACGATGACTTATTGGATTTAGAATCTAGTGTTTGAGTTTTACTACGATAAGAACGATCTAAGTTTGTCTTGCTTAAGACCATTTGAGAGTGATCAAGACTAGCATAAGTGGAAGTGACAAGACTTTGGAGAAATGAACGTGATATTATTTCCTTGATGAAATTGAATTTGTGAAAAACCCCAAGGTATCAAAATTTTGTCGTTATAAATAGAATTTCATGAAGAAAGTGATTGAGAGTCATCTTATCATCGTGAGTGGTTAGTATATACTCTTAAAGGGTCACAAGTGCACTTCCCCCCATTTAATATTTAAGGATGGGATTGGGACGCTAAACGATTTGATTAGATCCGTCAATAGTAAGAACTAGAAAAGTTGTAAATTGGAAATGGTTGGTTTATGCGGACGTACCTGAAAGAGTAAGAATTTGAATATGAGAAGAAAACTTTAGGAGGCATAAGAGTCTGCCCAGGTTAGAGTGAAAGTTCGAGGATAGATTGACCAAGGTAGCTAGGTCACCCCAGTCAGGATAGATGATACAATGGTGCGGGCCTTGCAGCGCAAGAAATTACAGAGGTTAAGACATGTGGTTATTTAGGGTCAGGAGGAGCACAACTTGGAGCCACCAGAGATGGTGTGGCATAGATAGTCGGTGCTCTTCGAGCCAGGAATAACTTTGACTCTTAGGGGATGTTACGTTCAGTCACTCGCGGTGAAAACCCGCAAGCCTAACCTGAATTTCGAGGACGAAATTATTGTTTTTTGTTTATTGGGATTTGTAACATCCCCCAGACAGCTAGACCCCCCAGGTGAATGTGTCATGACAAGGTCATGACAAGGCCTTGGTAGTGTAGAAACCTCTTTAACTTAGGCAAATTAGGGTTGAAAGTGCCTTGGACTGCAAATAGCAATTTCTTGTGACCAGGCTTAGGGTTGGACTTTAGGGCCTCAACTTGACCATTTTGGCCCCCTTAGTATCCCTAACCCTTTAGGGGTCCCCTTAGGGCATCAGGAGCCCATTGGGGTCAACCAAAGAGGCCAAATTGACCAAAGTCAACTTTAACCCTAAATTAGTCAAAGTAGCCTAATTAGTGTCAATTAACCCTCACCATGCCAAATTGACCACTCATCTAGGTCTAGAATATCATGAGAGACCTAGTGGACCTAAAAGCCCCTCATCATGGGACCCCCATTAGTGCAAATTGACCAAAATACCCTTTAGGTCAAAAATGGCAATTCTTCTCTAAGTACCCTAATCGACCATCACCATGTTAAATTGACCCTACCCTTAGGGTTACCATGTCATAGGGGACCCAGTGGACCAAAAAGCCCCTTGACTGGGTCAACCCTAGGGCTCAATTTGACCAAAGTCAACTTAGCCTGTTTTGGTCAAATCAGCTTAAATTGGGTCAACCAAGACTCATGTGACCAATTGACCCCACCAATAGCTTCTAAACTTAATTGGAGTCCAATAGACCCAAAAGCCCCATCATAGGGTCACCCAATTGGTCAATTGGACCAAAGTCAAATTTGCCCAAATTAGGTCAAACCTCTTGAACCTAGCCCAATCCCTTTGGGCCAAACCCAAATTGACCACTTGACCAGCACCCTTGACTGTTAATTAACCCAGGAGAGAGAATGAGTCGGCCTTGATGACTAGGAGAGGGAAAATCCAATGTGGAGGAGAGAGAAAGGTGAAGCCATCAATGGAGGAAGATGAAACCCCCCTCATTCCTCCCCATTAATGGCTGGACTCAACTCCCCAAGGGAAGGGGAGAAGTTCCCAGTCGTTTCCCGGCCTCCTAGGGGTGAATCACTTGGAATTTCACCATGGCCGACTTCCACCATTAATGGTGATAATGGCAATTCATGCCATGGCTCTTCCCTCCCTCAATTGAAGCCTTTAAAAGCTTCACCGGGCAGAGAGGAACGTTTCCCCCCACTTACCTGAAGGAATCGGGCTCCTCTGTGTGGTGGTTGCAGAACTCGGAAACCATGGAGGTCGGCAATGGCGAGTTCCCAATCGGCAAGGTTTCAAGCTCCAATCAAGGTCCACTTCTTCACCTCTTCTCCAGTGATAGATCCAATCTATCTCTTTTTCAAAAACAAATGAGATTGGGGCTTTACCCAATCGGTTTTCCTTTTGTTCATGGCCGAAATTGTGACATACGGGGGGGCCAACTCCGGCCACCTCCGGCCACACACCAACACCGCAAATGGAAGGTGGAGGTCGGGCGGAGGTGAGGGCTTGAGGGTTTCGCCGGAGAAGCCTCCAGCTCGCCGGAAATAGGCCCGCAAAACCGCCCAGGCGCGCAGAATCTCAGCCACAGGTTCATCAGGGACGAAGTCCATCAGCCGTTGGATCGGCGCCGTGATGATTGAAATGTTAGAATAATTAATATAAATATTCTATTTTTAGTGCTTTTAAATGCAGAATCTTGTTTTAAATGTAGAAAATACTTAGAGGCCTCAACAGAAAAAGTGCCCAACATGAAAGTTGTAGGCCTTGACCCCTAGGACCATCCAAAATTGACTTCACTCAATTTGGAGCCCTGGTTTGACCTCAGCACCCATTTTAGTGCAAAGTTTGAGTAAACTTTGAATGGGTGCCCACACCAAACCACTTGTCCAAATGACTTGAGATTTGGACCAGTGGTGAGTCATACCTAGGGCTATGTCATATCCAAAAATGAGAATTTTTGGAGAACTTTTTCCTAAAGTTTTTGTAAAAATTAAATAATCCTTACATAAATTATTTGGAGGGTCAAATGACCTCCAATCATCATCAAATTTTGGTGGGGTGTTATTAGGGTCATGATAAAACCCCTGGTTAAAATCTCATCTCATTTGGAGATCATTTGATGGGGTAATCTTTGGGCCAAAGTTTTGTCCTTTAAGGGGAAAATTGTGCTAAGGGGACATTTAGGGCTTCTCATAGCCAAACCACCTCCTATTGGAGTGGTATTATGTCCACTGCCCTAACCCCACCCAAATCACCTCCAAGAGTGTTATGGAGTCTTGGGGAGTGGGTTTGCCCTAGGTCATGGAGTAGGAGTACCTTGGGGTGCAAATAGCCAAGTGGAGAATCATTGGCCAATTAGGTCCTTTGAGACTTGAGACTTCTTAGGAAGGTCAGTGGGATGAAGTTGAGACCCCATGAGGAGTTTGGTGAGCATTGGAGATGTTTTGCTCAAGGTCATAGGGTTGATCCCTATGGGGTGGAATTTGGGGTTGTGAAGGACATAGGGGAGTTTGTCCTTGGAGAGGGGTGTGTTGGACTCCTCTGAGTGTTATAAGTGACATGATACCCTCACAAGAAGTTTGGGTGGATTTGGTTAGGTTTAGACCCTAACCCTAGGTTAAACCCTAATGGAGTGCAATTAGAGGCTAATAAAGGAAGTAGGGTCAAACCCTAATGGTTTGACCTAAGGTTTTGGAAGGAAGGTCATAGTGACCAGAGGAGCCTCCCTTGTGAATTTGAAGAGGTTTGGAGTTGTCAAACCTAGGTAATAAACCCCTGGGTAGATTTGTAAATAATTAGGGTTTGGGGTTTTAGGAAGTAATATTACTTAATGATTAACCACCTTCTGTCACAATCTTAATTTTAATATTGTTAAACCCTGGAGATTCTATTAGAACCATTGGAAAACATTTGGAGGTTCAAATTGTAATTATTCATATTGTTGGCAATTTTTGGGATGATTGATTTTAGAGTGTTAACTTTCTGTAAATGCATGAAACTTTGCAGTATGTCTTTTCATACCAATATGTACCCACTGTAATTTTCTCATAATTTATGGTTTAATATTTTTGGTATCTCTAGTTCATTTTGGAATTATTTACAAATATATCCATTGAGGAATTTACAAATGTAACCTCTGTGTTATGTGGTCAAACTTGGTAGACCTGAATATTTTAGTAGGAGACACCTCTGTATAAATTTGCATAAGGTTTAGAGATCATATGAGGGTACCTCCTTTGGAATTTATTGGTAATAAATGAGTTTTGGAATTTTTAAAATAATAAATCTTGCAGTATTTCCTAAGATTTCATGACTACTGATTAATAGGTACTTTTGATTTATGTAAAAATTGGGAGGGGCATTGGAAGTCAGAAAAGTGCACTTGTAGTTCAAACCCTAGGAAGTTGTCCTTGGGAAAAATGGTTTTAAATATTAATAATATGGGGAAAATTATGGAACTCTGGAATGGATCTTAAACCAGTGACATGGACCCCCAGTGAGAATATTGGGTCATAGAGTTGATTAATTAATGTACTTCCCTTCATGAGGATCAAAACGTTAAGGGTGGTCTGCGTTTAGTAAATTGGCAGTTTTGGAGTTATAGGCCAATTTGGAATACATTGTTTGGAGATGTGAGAATTGAATGGTGATTGTATGGGTATGAGAGGACCCTTGGAGAGATTTAAGGTTGATGAGTTCTGGGATGGTGGGGTGCCTCCCTTGGGGTAGGTCACCTTGGGATTTGGCGAAAGATCGTCTTTTCCCCTAAGTGTCTTAAAGCCCTTAGGATTAATTCAGGTAAGAATATTAAAGGGGTTTCCTTTGGGTAGTCACCAATAATAATTAAGTGTCTTGGGAGTGGAACTTTGGGGTGTCATCCCATAGTGGTTCCTAGTACCGTAGCGAGCCCCTCACAGGGGAACCCTCGGGAAGTCCAAGACTAACCCTAACGGAGTAAGACATTGTACAAGATTAACTAATAACACACTCATCCATACCCTGTGGTTTCGGAAGTTTAGTTGGATCGGTTGTCCGAGCGGTGGGCTCGGTGGCTGTTGCAGCAGACTAGTTAGCCCGGGGAGCTTTTGGCTCGTAAGGTTTTGATGACGGGCAGGTTAGCCCGGGGAGCTTTTGGCTCGGAAGGTTTTGATGACGGGCAGGTTAGCCCGGGGAGCTTTTGGCTCGGAAGGTTTTGATGACGGGCAGGTTAGCCCGGGGAGCTTATGGCTCAGAGTTAGGAAATAGAACATGTTGCATGTGCACTGAAGGTGGTGGGTCTTCGGTATTGGACGGTCGTTCACACCGACGTCAATACGTTGACTCGGCAAGTGTGGTTTTACACTTAGCCTTGATAGTCTGGCGGTCCAGTCAGCAAGAGTACGCAGACGCTCCGCGGGTATAGTGGAGGCGTACAATAGGTCTAGGTTGGGTAGTGTGAATACCAACCTAGAGGTGGACGAGGCCCAACCCACCGCTTCCGTTTGCCACTACGGGAGTATCCTGGGAGTCTAGCTCGCTCCAAAAAGGGGGAACTAAAGGTCTATGCGCATAGAGTCGAAGTGTGTGTGTTGCACTTGTATGATCATGGCATAACAGCATACCTGCATATCATAGCATAAACATTGCATTCAACCCCTGACACCTATCGTATAAATTGGTATGAGACTTTTTATACGATAGGCCCTGCTAAACGACCCCTTGGTCTATAGGTTTGTATGGGCATTCCTATAAATCAATGGTTATTATTCTATTACCTTACCTGTCTATTTACATACAGCTTTTCTATACTTTACTTGCTCCTTACTATGCTTATTTACTGCTTCATATATACATACACCTGTGTAGCATAGATCTTACCTTGTCACCTGCTTTTGTTCTTACCCCTTGAATGGCCTCCGCTTCCTCCTCTCCATACGGTGCCTAGGAGCCATTGGGGGAGGGGTGGGGAATTGGCTGAGTCATTTTGACTGACGGTCGGTGGACCTTATCATTTTAGGAGTTCGAGGAGACGCAGCTACAGCAGAGAAACAGGTACAGCAGGATCCGTCATGGTGGACCCCCCGCCATGCTACCATTGTCACCAACCGGGACATACTCGGGTCAGATGCCCCTTGATGAGTGGAACCCCTCCAGTACAGCGACCAGGAGGCCAATGGCGAAGACGTAGACGTGGATTGCGAGGCAGTGACCGTAGGCCAAAGAAGAAGAAGCATCCAGTGTTGCAGCACCAGTGGAGCACGGGATCTACAGGGATGGGTCAGCCTGGTCAGAGTGCTTCAGTCTCAGTGTTGGTGACGGTTAGCTTTAGCTTTACTCAGTAGATAGCTTCCGCGAGTGATTTTGTAGTGAGGAAATGATGTATAGGGCAAGAGCCCCTTTATTAGTGAATCCCTTGTTATCTTTATTCAGTTAATATATGTGGACATATACCTCTATGGTTTTAATTCATGTGGTTATGTGGACTTGCCTTCTCTTTTATGAACTTTTCTTGAGATCGAGTTGGCCGGCAGAATCGGCGTTTTGTGGTGGCGATCTTCCCGAGTGAAGGTGTCACCGCAAAACGGCGGTTCTGGGCCTAAGACCCGGTGGTTTTTGCAAAAAAAAAAAAAGGGGTCTTACACCTGCCCCCCCCCCCCCCCCTGGATTTCTCTATAAATAGACCCTCAAGTGTACAAGAAATGGCACTTTTGGAAGTGGTCGAGGTCCCCACAAGCTGGATACTCGCCAGGTACATGCTCGTCTAGTACCTCGCCCAGCTTTTGGTTGCGGAGGGGATGTTTCTCCCAAACTTCCGGGTATATGGTGGGACCTCCCTGCTGGAGCACCTGGGGTGTGCTTAGTCATTTTCTCTCTCCTATTTTAGCTATCCGAGCCGTGGAGTTGGACCGCAGGATCAGTAACCTCGGGCTGCATTGATCCAAATTTTGGAGCCGGGATTTTCCTGGCTTCAACACACCGAATATCACTTAGATCCCTTAGAGGAATCTGTAGGAGATGGAAAGCCTTCTTAGAAGAGGAAGAGAAAAGGTGGTAGAGAATTTTTGGTAGAGGGAGAGGCTAGAGGGGAGAGGAGCGACGGATCCCTAGAGGAGAGGGCGGCCGGCGGCTAGAAGGAGGAGGAGAGAAGGGGGCCGCCTCCTTTGCCGAAATTTGGACAGAGGGAAAGAGAGGGGGGGGCGGCCACAAGAGAGAGGGAGGGATTAAGAGGTGGATTAGGGTTTTCAAGTTCTCTTCATCAAAATAATTAAAAAATATTACAACATGACCTTTTATAGGCTTTGCCACAGTTTTGACTAAACGCAGTCCATAAATTAAACATAACCAAAATTAAAACATTAAAGTGCCATAAAATATAAAGAAGATAAAATTAATAATTATAATAAACTATTATAATTATTAATTGTTTTGCTTACGCCTCGGGCGGAGATTGTAACGGCGTGCATCAATGTCGTTGCAACGGCGATTACGTAAATCCTTGGTCGGCGTGTCGCCTTCATCCGTAAGCGCGTCATCCGTCGTTGGTGTATCGTTACCAACATCTTCACGTTGAGGGTCGTCGTCGCCATCTGTGCTCGGCCTTCAGCATAAGCACCGTCACAGCCCATATGTGCTCCTACGAAGACAAACGCGAGCACATAGAGAAAAGCGCGCGAGAGCGAGAGGGCAGAAAGGCAGAGGGAAGAAGAAGATCAATACGGTAGTTGGCTATAAATGCTTGCCCTATTTATAGAAAAACAAAGGCGGCAGGGAGGAGTCGAAGCGCTGGGGGGGGGGGGAGGGTGCGGTTAGCCAAAGCGCACCATGATGTACCTCGATATGTGGGCCATCCTCTTTCGAACTGCTCGCAGCAATCTGATAACATCGACTCGCAAGCAATACAAAGTAATAGAGCGAGTAAGTAGAGCGCGCCCTTGTGGGTCGCGCGCCATAACAGTGAGAGTCAAAGCAAAAAAGTATGAGGTAAAACGAGTATAAGGCCAGTAAGGCAGACCTGCGTGGTTCGCGCAACAGAGCAGTCAAAGGAAAACGTGTACTTATGTGCGATACTAGCAGTACTGGAAAATTTAGATAGAGAAAGCCCGAGGGGGCTGGCGATAAGTATTCAAGTCGCCACCATTGTTCGCAATGTTTAAAGGTTACAAAAATGAGGCTCGGTCGAAAGGGCACACGAGCGCGAGCAAGGTCAATATCTAATCCACCTCCATCAACCTCTGCCTCGCACCCCGAGCTAGGCGGCCTCCCAGGATAATGATACGCGCGGGCGGCGCGGACCTCGCGCGCGCTGGATCAAACGAGCATGATCGTCCAATCGTGCGAGATGCACCCCCGGGGAAGTGGCCTCCTCGCGAGTATCCTGCAGCAGCTCGGCTTGGAGCCGCGCACATTCATCCCCAAGCGAGGCAAGTTGCTCCTCGGCCGCCTCCCTGTCCTTCTTCACCTGGCTGTATAAGTCTTGCAGCATTCGCCCGTGCTTCTGGAATAGTTCTGAGGTTCGCCTCTTCATAGTCTCGGGGTCCCGCGGGTCGCCAAGGAAATCATCAATCTCCTCCGACAAAGAAGGGGCGATAACTCCTCCTCCCCAAAATCAAAGTCGATGGAGCTCTCGGGACGATCTGCGAAAGAAAGAGGTCAGCAAAAAGAAGGGAGAGGCCGATTGTTAGTCGGCTTAGGCGAATCAGGCGAGACAGGAGTCGCTTTACCGGGCTGAAGGCGAGAAGAACTGGGCCGGCCTTGGAAGGGATTTCTGTGGGGCAGGGTCACTGATTTACCTAAGCCCCGAGGGGGAGGTACGATACCCTCGCCGTGGGACGGCGCGAAGAAGCGAGTTTCCGGGTTTCGCTTGGTCCAAGAGGGTTAAGACCGGGGCGGAAATATTCATCACTAGAGGGGGTGCGAGAGCGGTGGTGTGGCTCGCCTCCCGGGAGTCGCGAGAGGAGGCTCTACGAAAAGACAGTGACATCAGGTCAATATTGTGGGTTCGTCAAGGAATCATGCGAGAAGGCTTACTGAGTTGAGGCGAGGTCGAGGGGGTGTGGTGGCGTCCAAATCCATTATCTCCACACCTCCTCCCCGGGGGTAGCAAGGCGAGTGTCCTCCCGGGCCTCACCCTTCAGATTCCCCAACAGGAGTGAGCTCTGAAAGAAGAAGTATTATCAACAAAGAGGGGAGGGTCAGTTTATCGACCCGAGTACCTGATCCGCGAGCAGGAGGTCGAGAGACAGGTCCAGGGCAGGCGAAGACCCTTCCCTCCCCGGTTGATGCCGGATTGACTTCGCCTTCAGGATTCTAGAAGGAGCCGGCTTCGAAGCCCAAGGGGCGGGTTGGGCGAGGGTCGTGCTGCGCTAGCTCACGCCGCGTTGAGGCGAGCCCGGGTCTCCTCTGAAATAGACATCTTCTGGCAGCTACCGTACGGAGCGGCGAGAGAAGGTGAAAGGAGAAGAGGGGTACTCCTCAACCATGATCGATGATATTTATAGCATGGAGGCTGGGCCCCACCAAAAGATTTCTGATAGGTCAGCATCTGCTCGGCGAACACCAAAGGTTGGATGATTCTCGCGAGCTTAGCCTAAACTCGTGAAGAGCGGGGATTGTGTACAACCTCGTGTTCGCCTATGAGGAATAAACAGGATCGGCCTTCAATAGGAGAGAGCCTGGCGCGAGAGCGAGAACATAGTGCAATAGCAGATCAGGTGCTGCTCGGCACCCTTGGGGGGCACTTAGAAATGACGAGGAGGATTTGGGCTCGCCGCTCCGCGCGAGCGCGGCCAGACCAACAAGTGGCGCCCTCACGGGCCACTCGCGGCAAGAGCCCCGCGAGCTGATACTCATTGAAGGACTAGCGAGTATGAAGTTGGAGAGGCTAGCGGGTGGTGCCCTCACAAGCCACTCGCGTTGAGGACCCCGCGAGAGGATACTCGCTGAGGGGTCGGCGAGTGGCGCCCTAGCGGGCCATTCGCCCAAAAAGGGTTAGGGGTGAATTTACCCTTCTACCCCGGTGGGCTGCCAATAACACTTCAGAACAGCGGAGTTTGGCTGTTAGCAGATCAATTAGGGGTGCAATTAGTAAGACCAAAAGGCAGAATCCCGCTGTTTGCAGACCAATTCAGGAAATCTATAAATAAGACCATGAGGGCACCTTTGGAGGGACTCCTCTTTCGGGCTCTCTCTCCTCATGTCATCTTTGGTTAGTTTTCTCAGAGCTCTCCAAGGTGCCTGATTTCAGTTTTGACTTGGGAGAGGAAGCGTTATAAGATCTTTCGGGTGTGTGGTGTGACCTCCATACTGTCGCCAAGGGTCTAGGTTCTGAATTTTCAGTCAAATTGCTCTGAGGAATCAGTAAGCGCGAGTTGCACCCATCTTTAAGGTCTGAATTTCTCATTGAGCCGATTCCCGGTTCCAACTTCCAACACATAGGAACAGAATATATATTTATTAATAAAGTTAATGTGTTATATTTCTTCACGGACTGGCCTGCTCAGAGCTCAGACTAAAATGTCTGGATCATATAATTAATTAATTAATTAATTCGGATATTTCATATATATTAATAATATATATTACACTATAATATATCGTAAACAGTAAACACCAAAAGCAACTCATGTAATTCCCGAAGCCTGGAATTTCCCCCACAGCTGAGCGGCGCACGAGCCTAGATGAGCGTGGTTTCCATCTGGGGGCGGAATTTACATTATTAGGGTGCCTCGAAGATCCTCGAAGATCGCTCGTAAATCGCACGAATTGTAGTTCTGATCTAACGAAAACAGTCCTAGGGTTTGTTTGGCGAGATATTTTATGTGCGTTCTTCCACCTAAGATCACGGTGCTCGCGCGCATCAAACCATTGATTTCTGCAAAAATAACATTATTGATTGAAATACTGACAATAATGACATATTTTTAGAATACTGCAGAATATTCGTCTTGAAACCCCGTCGCATGATACCAGATCGTGTGACTGTATTGTTTCTCTCACCTAAAATTATGTGGGAGAAACGAACCTAAATTGTTTTCCTGTTTGGCGCATTTGTCGCGGTCGTGAACATATACGATGGTTACGAACCCTTGCCCGTTTGACATGGCGTCTTGATCCGGTGAGTTTGGACTTTGGACGAAAACTCCATCAAAAATAAGGTAATTGTTATTTGCAAACCAGTTTTGGATACGTGCAAACCAATTTCTATGAGTTATTACGCGTCTTTTGAAAATACGTCTTGTACATGCATTTTTAGGAAAAGTATTCAACACGAAAATTGTAGATCTCGTCGAGATCTACAACTTTCGTGTTGAACACTTTTCCTAAAAATGCACGCACAAGACGTATTGCCGCCCTGATCGTAACTATAGCAAATTTTTGAAAATACGTCTTGTCCATGCATTTTTAGGAAAAGTGTTCACAACGAAAGTTGTAGATCTCGACGAGATCTACAATTTTCGTGTTGAACACTTTCCTAAAAATGCATATACAAGACGTATTTTCAAAAGACGCGTAATAACTCATAGAAATTGGTTTGCACGTATCCAAAGCTGATTTGCACATAACAATTACCTAAAATAAATGTTTGGCATCGACAACTGTTATGACTGCCCCGGGAGAAAAAAGAACTAATTTTAAAATAAAAATGGATAGAGTTCTGTAGATGAGGTCTTGCGTTCAAGTACAGGTTCGTAACTACTGCATTCACGACCGCCACCACCGTGCCAAACGGGCCCCTAGTCATGAGCCAAAACTCGGCTTGAACTTGATTTCAAACGGACCTTGGATCGGATCGAACTGGCTCTACGAGATTGTCACGAAAATATTGTGCAGCGGAATTGATCTTAAATCAATCATAAGGGTTTGAGCATTTTTTTAACTCAGCTTTGTGTTCCAGTGTTGCGGCAACCTTCGCCGGCGTTCGATTGTCGCTCTTTCTTCGTAGCACTCTGTTTTCACTCTCGCAGAGTTTTGCCATTTTCGGCCCCCCGTTTCTCATCTCATAGCAACTGTAAGCCAGCTCGAAATCATTTGGAGCCGGCGTGCAATCGAAGAAATTCAAACGTATCGAAATCGGCTCGAACACATTTGAGATCCAGACGATCTCGGAGTGCCCGACGGTGAACTTTCTCGGGATCAAAGGTTTCCGCCGGGAACCTTGGCTGGAACATCGGCGATGGTCGGCGAGTTGCTTGAGGCAAATGTCAGAGCCAATCGGGTCAAGGGTCGGGTCGGGCGGGCCGGACCGTTCCTTGGATGCTGCAATGAGCCGCCCAAAATCTGCCAAACAAATATATAATTGTTAAATTAAAGTGTTTTGTCAGGTTCTATTATTTTCCTCTCATGCATTATTTCTCATGGAATAATGAGCATAACACAATAATTTCTCATCAATCAATACTGTTTAGTTTAATGTATCCCGAGCATATTTTGGAGTACACGATATTCGTCGTCAAATGCAGCATCGTTGAACCATAAATTGTATTGCGAAATTTCTAATCACGAGAATTCTAAGGCGTCGTTTGGCGCAACAGATTTGACGCGGAGCAAATCCGCCACCGTGACCGACGCGATCCGCGGAAAATCCGCGCCGCGGTATTTCTGAGTCCGCCAAACAACGCCTAAGCCACCATGTAAACAATAATTTGCTTTGTTTTCACCTTGTAAACAACTCACTCTCCCTTGCTCAATGTCGTTGCCCCCTCCGCCGAACTTCTCATCCCGCGCTGCCCGACTATCCCTCCCTTGCAGAAATCCTCTTCACCTAGAGCGGCGTTGCAAGCCTTCGAGATTGATGAAACAAACATCTTTGAAGCCCTAGACAACGATCGTCAACCTTTCATCAACCTCTTCACCAATTTCTACATGTACTTACTATCACCGTCTTTTTTTTTCATTTTACTTCTAAGAGATAGCAATTGGTTTTTTATGACGAAGGATTGTTCGGGTCGATCTTCACGCCGTCAAGAAAGGAGGAAACGATCCAGAACCGGTACAAATTCCTAGTATCGAGAATGAGAGGGCCTTCTCTATATTCGGAAAGAAAAGACGGACGTTTCGTAATGTTCTACTTGTCTGTCTTATGAAAACAGTGCCATAGTCCGCCAAAGTAGCTTAATTCTTCTCCGGTTTTCATTCATGTATCAATGAATAGCGCCCAATTCGGAAAAAGATACACTGCAAGGAGTCGCATAAATATTTGGTATCTTGACGAGCCTCTTTTGCGAACTGCACAAAATCTCGTGTTTCTACCATTTCATTCACCGCTTCTTTACATCTCAAAGTTAATTTAGGGGTGTAACTCAGATTGGTTTGGTTCGGTTTCACCCAATATCAAGAACCGACTCAGATTGGTTCGGTTTTTGGAACCGGAACCGACCAATGGTCATAAAGTATAGAATTAGATTCAAATCGTTTACTTCGGTTCGGTTTCGGTTCGGTTCTCAGTTCTACCCATGTCTCAAAACAATTAAAAAAATGACTATTCCAATTCATGATTTTTTGTCATAAAACTACCAATGTCTCAAATAATTAAATAATGACTCTCTATAACATTGAAGTCTCGGACATTATTTTCTTGTGATACAAATATATTATTAATCATTTTCACGCATTAAGTCACACGACTATAACCGTCCTCTAAAAAAAATCATTAGCATTGATTTTCGGTTATCGGGTCGTTTCTTGGTAACCGATTTGTGGAACTGAACTGAATTTTCCGTTCTAGTATTATCGAAACCAGATCAGAATCAAAGTTATTTGGAACCGAACCGAACGTCCAATTCTCGATTCTTCGGTTATTTATGCACACTCCTGATTAATTTTCGTCGGGTTTGCTAAAAAAATTAGGTATCATTTAAAAACAACATTTCATTTGGAGACAATACTTTGGAGCTTTGAAAGGCTTCAAGGACTATAATTTGTTTTTGTAATTCTCAAAAATAGTTTTAAAAAAAAAATCTTTTCGATATAAATGAATATTACTTGTTATATGATATATTTTTTTAATTTGCTAATATTATTAATAGTGTAGATTAAATGAAAAAATTATTTATTATTAGAAATAATTTGTTTGTAGTCAAATCACAGAGCAGCACCATTTTGATTATTAAAAATATTATTTTTTTAAGACTGCCGAGTTTCAGTATCCGGCCTAGAAATTCTAATCATTGCCACGTGCAATTTAAAAGGCAATAGAGACAAAATTGTTCACGTGACCAAAAGATAGGTTCTGAGAACTAGCTGGCGGCTGGAGCTTAGGGTCAGATGTTTTCTTACAATTAATCACGTGACAGTATTTTTTTTATCCGCACCCTAACCCTAAACCCTAATCACGTGCATTTTGTAACGGCGAAAATGAGATATCAGTTCCTAAACTTTCATGGTGGTTTGAAATTGGTCCCTATTTTTTTTTATATTAGTCCTTAAACTTCATTACAAGTTTGAAATAGGTCCTCATTAGTTAAGCCGTTAATATTTGGATAGAAAGATGACGTGGGTGATGACTAGGAATTAACTCTAAGCACTAGGGACAAATTTATCAGGACAGCTGCCATTTATTAATTCCATTTTTGCCTTCAGCTCCACTAGAGACAAATTTATTAGGATAGCTGCCATTTATTATTTATTAATTCCTATTTTGCCTTCAGCTACTCTCCCGGTTCCCAAATAAACCTTTCTAAAACCCTTGCTGCCTGCTATATCTTTCCCACAGACATTGAGTTCGCGACCTGCTTCGTGATTTCCATTGGCATCCAACGCCGACGATGTTCACATTTCCCATGTGCTAGGGTTCGTGGCTTCTATCGGCATCCTATCGCCGACGATATTTCTTCTGATTTGGTTCGGCATTCCTCTGCTCACTGCTAGGTATCACCGTATCACTGCTCATCTTCCCCTGTCATCCATCTTCTCCTCTCCAACCCCCTCCTCCTCCTCCTCCTCCTCCATTCCAACATAGAGGAATACTAACTTTTTAGAATCTGAATGTTCTAATGTTTGATTTTTTTAGAATGTTGTGATAGGAAATGTTGAACCCAAAATTATCCTTGAGCCAAACCAAGAATATAAAGAAAATATTTGTTCTAAATATTTTAGATTTTGGAAATTTGCTAAATGGATTTCATTTCATTAACTGCCACGGAAATTGTTCATTAATTGGATGATATTTTTCAGCATTTTATTACTCTTTTCTTGAACTTTAATTTTCTCTCTTCTAGTCATTGTCATATCAATTTATTTCACATAAATTATTTGCCACATCATACTTTTCCATCCAAAAATTAACAGAGTTGTTAATAGGGACCAAATTCAAACAAAATGAAAAGTTTAGGGACTAGTATCAAACAAAAAAAAAGTCCAGGGACCAATTTCAAACAACTATAAAATTTTAGGGACTGATATCCCATTTTTTGCCTTTTGGAAATACGACTAGCACATACATGAGATCTACAACTTCCGTGTTAAACATTTTTCCTAAAAATGCACGTACAAGGCGTATTTTTAAAAGGCGCGTAATAACTCATACAAATAGAGTGCGGATAGCCAAAATTGCATTGTGGATATCAACGCCCCTTTTTTTTTGCAATTGTTAACAGCAACCCGATTTTGGCTTGTGGCACCCTAATGTTAACCGCAACTCATAAATTTTAAAAAAATTAATCGCAACCCGAATTTTAATATGAAGAAAAAGATTATTATTGGGGTTTTTATTGCTAACTGAGATTTCTACATAGCCGGCTGCATAAAAGGAGAGAAATCTCATTCTACATAACGAGAGCTAAGGTTTTAAGATCCGGGTTGCGGTTAAAAACATTTGGTGTTTTATAAAATTTTGGGGTGGGGATAGCCATATACGGGTTGCGGTTAACAATCGTCTATTTTTTCTTCTCCATTAGCTGTCGCAGGTAGAAGAATTCTTAGCATCACCGGTACGTAGTGTTATATTTAGGAGTACAGCCCACCACGAGGATGGTGAAAATTGGGCCCTAAATTTTGGCCGGTGATGTACGCACTATAATATTGGTAATCCGCAACTAATTGATATCCGCAATATATTATTTTTCCAAAAACAATATCCGCATACAAATGCGTTATCCGCAAACAAAAAAAATGAAAATTTTATTAATAGGTTAAAAAAATAAGGGCGCTGCTATTAGCACTGCAGTTTTGGCTAGTCGCACCGCGCTTTCTCATAATTTTTCGTACCTTTTGGAAATACGTCTTGTACATGTATTTTTAGGAAAATTGTCCAACACTAAAGTTGTAGATTTCGACTAGATCTACAACTTTCGTGTTGAACACTTTTCCTAAAAATGCATTTACAAGACGTATTTCCAAAAGGCGCGAAACATGGGCGTATTTATACATGCATTTTTAGGAGAAGTGTTCAACACGAAAGTTGTAGATTTCGTCGAAATCTACAACTTTCGTGTTGGACAATTTTCCTAAAAATGCATGTACACGATGTATTTTCAAAAGGCGCGAAAAATTAGAAGACAGTGCGGTGCGACTAGCCAAAACTGCGGTGCTAATAGCAGCGCCTATTAATCGTCCTATTTCACAGCCAGCGATCTAACAAACAATTTTATGACTATTGTTCAACAATAAAAACAGAGCATAACACAGGCATTTCCACAGAGCAAGGAGATTCATGGAAAGAATTTGTATGACTAGCACAGGCATTTCCACAAGATCTAGGGCGTTTCAAGAAAATCATTTTCACAATAGGAGTTTAGGGAATGGGAAGAACACGAAGCTATCGGGCGATACAGTCGGAAAGGTGGGGAAATGATCTCATTGCAAAGGAAGAAGATCGGGTGATACAGTCGAAGGGGAGACGAACTTTTGACAGCCGGTTGACGCAGGCGAGAATGGCAGAAACTGTTAAGGTGGTCGGCCGCTGGTTGACGCCGGTGAATCCAGGAGAAAAATCAGGAAAGGCGGATACTACATGCGATATCACGAGAAACGGTAGAGGGTAGGCGGAGAAGGTTACTGCGTACAAAAAAGCTATTAATTAGTGGGTGTGTATATCCATATTTGTGTTGCGTATATCAACGACCTAATTTTTTTGGATTTTTTATTTTTGATGCACGATATTTTATGAGTGGTGTTATGGGCACACCAATTTCGGCTATGGACACACCAATTTCTAAAAATTATTATGCGCCTTTTGAAAATACTCTTTACCCATGTAATTTTAGGAAACACGTTCAACATGAAAATTGTAGACCTCGACGAGATCTACAACTTTCGTGTTGAACACTTTTCCTAAAAATGGACGCACAAGACGTACTTCCAATAATTACGCCCATGTTTCAATCAGGGAGGCAATACGTCTTGTGCATGCATTTTTAGGAAAAATGTTCAACACGAAAATTGTAGATCTCATCGAGGTCTACAACTTTCATGTTGAACACGTTTCCTAAAAATGCATGAGTAGGGAGTATTTTCAAAAGGCGCATAATAACTCTTAAAAATTGGTGTGTCCATAGCCGAAATTGATGTGCCCCTAACACCACTCTATTTTAGTTTTTTGAGGATTTTTTGTACAGGGTGATTTAGAAATGAAAGGTCAGATATACCTGCGTCTGACTTACGATATTATTTCTCTATATTTTGGGCATTATTAGTAGCACATTTCAATTGGCTATTAGCACTAAAAATTAATTTTTTTAGAGCTTTTTAAGAAATGTAAGGCTAAGCCGACACCCTCTTCCTTTGGCGAAGTTTTTATGTTCGGGTCCAGATTTTGTAAGTTCGGTTCCGGTTTTTATGTTCTGAGAGATGTTCTTTACGACATCTCAATTGTCCCACACAGAGGCATCTCGTATGTCGAAAATGATATCTCATATGTCATTTTCTACATCTCAAAATCCGTACATGTCGGGGCTCCGACACAAAAATTTCCCCTTAATTCCTTCGGCAGTTTCGCAATCTCGTTGGTTCGTTGGATATTCGCGACTGGTTCATTGGATATTCGCGACGCGGGAGCGGACACAACGGATCTAGACTTCTTCGATGTCCTTTACATTTAAATCAGGTTGCCGAGCAGAGACGGGACTTCCTTCTCTGTCGCCGGGGAATCACATTTTATCGAGCGGCTGTAGAAACAACGCTCAATTTCGATACAAACTCTCCTACGACATCCAAAAAAATGTGATTGTGGGATCGATGAAGCTGCTGAAACCAGGTTCAACGAGGAAGATCTTTCACTCGTAGGAGATTGCGGGCAGGTATGGATTTGCGCGAAGAGTTCCGAAAAGAGACGATATTTTCATTCTTTGTTTTTTATTTAGTTATCTTCTGAATGTGGAAGAATAGTCATGCAGCCATTGAAATGATCATCATCATCATCCTGAGAGATTATTAGCACCGGACTCCGTTCCGAGATCTAGAACTGGGTGAAACGAGGCTTTGCCGCATGGAGGAATCAACGTGCGCGATAGTTAAAACTCTCTCCCATAGCGCACGTCCTACGCCGACAAACTGGTGTTGGTGCCAAATCTCACGGAGTCAAACAACTCTATGCATGTACTCTTTTTTCTCGCAAGGGCGAAAAAATCTCGCAAGGGCGAAAAATCGCGCACGTGCGAAAAAATGTCGCCCGGGCAAAAAAATCGCGCCCGTGCGAAAAAATTGCCCCAGGCGAAATTTTCGATGTCGGGCAAAAAATCTCGCTCGGGCGAAAAAATTGTTCGATGACAAACGCGCGCCCGGACAACAAACACACGACAGATTATAAAAAACGCGCGCCCGGGCGAAAAACGCACGCACGAGCGAAAAATGCGCACCCAGACGAAAAATTCACGCCTCGGCGAAAAACGCTCGCCCGGGCGAAAATCGTGCGCTCAGACGAAAAATACGTCTCGGCCGGAATTATCCAATTCTTATATAGATTGGAAGAATTGTGTTTAGTTCAAAATGAATTTCACGGAATTCATTAAAATTTCAATTCCAATGTCAAGCGCGCGAACGAACGACAAAATTGGAATTATAGCGCCAATTCCAATTCCGGGAGCTCAATTCCGTCCAAACGAACGGACCCTAAAAGTTCAACCAATCCCAAGTTTTTATCAATTAAATTGCTTGCAAAATGATATTTTTTCTATTTATAGTGTTGGTGAATCAAAGCTTCCGCTCGGCGGAAGCCCTCCTCTCGGCGATCGGCGAAAGCTTACTCCACGAAGCTCTCTCCACCCATGGCAAAACCACTCCTCTCTTCTCGGAAAAAACCTTAGGTGTGTTTCTCTCGCTTAAGATCACGGTGGTCGCGCGCATCAAAATGTTGGTTCTCCGTGATTGATCGGAATGTTGTGGCATTTGTTAATTAAAAATATTGTCAGTATTCCGCGAAAACAGCTACGCTGTAGGATGCGAGATCATACGATTGTATTTAATCTCCTACCTAAAACTAGGTGGGAAAACGCGTCTATATATTATTATGTATATTTGGATGCATAACGGTTCGGATGCTTAACTGGTTGTTAGATTTGAAGTGAGCTAGCGACATCGCTAGCTCAGCTTCTAGAAGACCTCCTCCCTTGCCTATAAATAGGAGGGTAGACCCCCTCTAAGTAGAGAGATTCTGATAGTGGCGAGTATCATCAACTTTGAGATACCAGAGTGCCACCTAGAGAGCAGCGAACCCGGAGTCAGTCCGGCTAGCGACCTAGAGCGAGTAGCGAGCTTCGGAGATAGCGCCCGACGCTAGTGTCTAGCGCCCGCGGTAGCGAGAAGAGGAGGAAGCGAAGAGTAGCGAGCTTGCGAGTAGCGAACTTGCGAGTAGCGAGCTTGAGAGCTAGCGCCAGCGCTAGTGGCTAGCGCCCGCGGTAGCGAGTAGCGAGTATCACCTACTTGGTGTGCTCCGGAGGAGAAGCGGACACTGTCCGTGACCAGTTTCTTTACTACTATTGGCTGTTGTGAATCAAGTTGGATGCAACTTGTTTTCAGCCTTGTTCATTTGTAACTAGCTGTCAAGCTTTATTAATTATGAAAGTTTGTGTTCATCCCTTGGTGTCCTTATTCCCTTGTTGGTTGACGTGTTCTTCCGACCTTCAAATATTTCACATGATATCAGAGGGATAGTGGGAACAAGGACAGAGAAACCAAGATGGACGGCGGAGGGTATGCTATGGGACTTGGCATTGAGCTGCTTACTCAGACCAACTACAAGAAGTGGAAGTCTTGTATGGAGAGCTACCTTCTTGGATAGGACCTCTAGGAGGTCGTTGGTGGTGGGGAGCAAGAGGAAGTAGTAGCTGCCGGAGAAAATGGTCCAGCTGTGAGAGCTTGGAGGAAGACTAACGCCAAAGCGGAGTTCACTCTGAAGAGAGCAATTTCACCTGACTTGTTCGACCACATCATAGGTTGCAAGTCAGCGTCTGAGATCTGGAAAGCCCTCGACGGACTATTTAACAAGAAAAATATAGCGCGGCTACAATTCCTGGAGAATGATTTGGCGAGGTCCACTCAAGGCGAGATGGCGATATCCACCTTCTTCCTGAAGGTGAAGAACTTGTGTGGGGAGATCTCGGCCTTAGACCCTGAAGAGCCGATCTCAGAGGCGAAGTTGAAGCGGCATATATTCCGAGGCATGAGGAAGGAGTACGTCTCATTCGTTACTTCTGTGCAAGGATGGGCTACTCAGCCCTCCTTATTGGAGCTAGAGAACTTGCTGTCGTCACAGGAGAGCTTGACGATGCAGATGGCGGGTGTACAACCCTCATATTTCCCGAGTCGGTGCGACCCGACTCGGATGAAGCCAAGATAGCAAGGGTGGCCAGGACGGACAAAACGACCACATGGGGCGGTCGAAACCGACCAAGGCAAAGAGAGGCCGCGGGGAAGGCGGGGGGAGCACCCGCTCCCCCGACTCTCTTCGGGCGAGTGGGAGGGGCCTCCCACTCGCCAATCACCCTTAGGCGAGTGGGAGAGACCCTCCCACTCACCCGGGCGAGTGGGAGGGGCCCTCCCACTCGCCGGCCACCTTGGGGGCGAGTGGGAGGGGCCCTCCCACTCGCCACCCCCCCTTTGGGCGAGTGGGAGGGATTCCCCCACTCGCCCGGTACATTGGGGGGAGACCGGCATGGCCTCCCGTGAGGGGGGAAGTGGGCATCTCGAGTCTCACTCGTTCCCCCTCATGCGTTGATCGTTCGTGGTCATGGTTGGACTGCGGATAGCAGGATCTTGGCTATCCGCAGTCCATTTTTGGGAAAGTCTATAAATAGACCCCCATGGGCACCTTGGGAAGGGTTGGTTCCTACCCCCTCCCTCGCGTGTGAGCAAGCACTACCCCTCCCCTCCCCTTGACGTTGAAGGTGGTCGGTGAGGTGTTCTTTAGTGCCCTCCAAGGTGCCCAGGCTCAGCATTGGCTTGGGAGGGGAAGCGCTCTAAGATCTTCCGGGTATGTGGTGGGACCTCCTCGCTGAAGCTTAAGGGGTTCGTTTCTAGACTCAAGTGCTCTTCAAGGGCAAGTTCTCCTAGTTCTTAGTGACTGGTCAAGGGTCTCGCTCAGGTCAAGTAAGGGTTAGCTGCATCCCCCTTGCGAACGTCGAAACCGGGTTACTGGTTTCAACATTATGGTGCGGTGAGCGTGGAAGCAGCTAGTTCGGAAAGCTCTGGGCAAGTCTCATGGCTGGAAGCGATGAGCTGGGGGACTCACCCCTGCCGGGGAGTGCATGAAGAAAGGTGACTTCGAGGAGTTCAGGAAGTCAATCCGGGAAGTCTTGCGGTTTGCACTCCCCCCTCAGTGCGAGTACACGGCATCGCCAACACCTGTGCTCGCCTCGCCGTCTTTGATGGAGATAGAGCAAGCGTGTTGGCAAGGGAAGGGGCCAGCCTCGGAGGAAGGCTTGAGCCTTCAAGCGCAAGCGCTCTTCAACGGCTCTCCTGGGACCAGCTGCCCCGAGTGAGGGGGCAGGGAGGATGCCTCCGTCTCAACAGGAAGGGGGCGTAGTCCCTGTTCCTGATTCAACAAAAGCACGGGGAGACGCCACGAAGCTACGCAGATCGGTTCCAGAGGCAAGTCTCCCACCTGCAGGTTGACCAAGGAAGCAGGAAGGACCAGGAGAAAGGAAAGGAATAAGAAGACAGAGAAAGTGGAGGAAATGAGGAAAGAGATGGTCAAGGTGCATGTGACCAAGTAGGCCCAGAGGGGCGCGTTGTAATAAGCAGGTAGCTCCTCGACGATGAATGAAGAGGTTTCAGGTAACGCCTTGACTAAGTGGCTTGGGGTAAGTGTTGAGTTCCTCTGCCTCCAGGTGAAGGTAAGCACCTAGGACGTGGATGGGTACTCCGCTCCCATTTGGTAGTATCCCCGACTAGAGACCATTCTCCGGGCTCAGTCATGCCGGCAGATGGGAGGCTCATCGGGTCGACTCGCTACTTGGTAGCTGGACTGGGAAGGCGTTGAGTTCCTCTACCTCCAGGTAAGCTGGGCCCCTAGGACGTGGATGGGTACTTCCGCCTCCAATTGAATTGGGAAGGCGTTGAGTTCCTCTGCATCCAGGTGAGCTAAGCCCCTAGGACGTGGATGGGTACTTCCACCTCCAGTCAGGTTGGGAAGGCGTTGAGTTCCTCTGCCTCCAGGTGAAGGTAAGCACCTAGCGGACGGGTACTTCCGCCTCCAATCGGTAAGATCCCTGACTATAGACCATTCTCCAGGCTCAGTCATGCCGACAGATGGGAGGTTCATCAGGTTGACTCGCGGCAGGTGAGATTTCAAGAATGACGATCGGTTCGGTAAGATGGTTGAATCCCTCCGCCCCTCAGTGAAGGTAAGCACCTGGGATGTGAACTGGTCCTCCGCCCCCGGTAGTTCGAGAAAGTGTTGATTTCCCTCCCCCTCCAGGTGAGCTCGGCTCCCTGGTAGGTGTGGAGTTTCCTCCCCCTCCAGGTGAGCTCGGCTCCCTGGTAGGTGTGGAGTTTCCTCCCCCTCCAGGTGAGCTCGACTCCCTGGTAGGTGTGGAGTTCTCTCCCCCTCCAGGTGAGCTCGGCTCCCTGGTAGGTGTGGAGTTTCCTCCCCCTCCAGGTGAGATTGACTCCCTGGTAGGTGTGGAGTTTCCTCCCCCTCCAGGTGAGTTCGACTCCCTGGTAGGTGTGGAGTTCTCTCCCCCTCCAGGTGAGCTCGGCTCCCTGGTAGGTGTGGAGTTTCCTCCCCCTCCAGGTGAGCTCGGCTTCCTGGTAGGTGTGGAGTTTCCTCCCCCTCCAGGTGAGCTCGACTCCCTGGTAGGTGTGGAGTTCTCTCCCCCTCCAGGTGAGCTCGGCTCCCTGGTAGGTGTGGAGTTCTCTCCCCCTCCAGGTGAGCTCGGATCCCTGATAGGTGTGGAGTGTAACATCCCGACTTCGAAAAAGGGGTCTAGCCGGTTCAGTTGAACCCTTGGAGGAATCTTGGCCGGGTCATCAGGCAATCACGACCCGACCTTCACCACATAGAGGTAGTCATTTAGAGAAATGACTCTTTTGGGTAGCATCATGCTTCGCCATGACGTCAAAGTTGTTTGTTGAACATACGTGCTCCGCATCGACTTCCGTCAGTTACGTTAGACTCGTATAGTTGACACGAGTGCAACGGAACTCGTTTCGTTTCAATCAGAGTTCATTTGGTGAAAGTGACCGTTTTGAGTATCGCAGCGCGTCACGACGACGCAGTTTTAGAATATGGAGCATACGTGCCCCGAATCGATTTCCATCAGTTGCTTTAAACTCGTATAGTTGATACGAGTGCAACGGAACTCGTTTCGTTTTGATCCGAGGTCGTTTGAAGAAAACCACTATTTTGAGTAACGTTGAGCGCGACAACAACGCCAGTTTAAAATATTGAATGAACGGACTCGGAATCAACTTCAGATAATTCCGTTAGCTTCGTATGGTTGACACGAACACGACGACGCCCTCCGCGAAATTGTCTCGTTCCTATTTCGGTAGTCATGAGCATATGTACATAGAAATTATAGAAGTTTATGCATATATATATATACATATATATATACATATATATATACATATATAAATATATATATATATACACATATATATATATACATATATAGATATATATACACAGAGGGCTGGGAACGGGAAACCGGGGATGAGCGATCAAAGCACTGGAGCAAAACCTGGGCGGAAAACCATGGGCGAGCTCGCTGGGGGCATCGGATTGGTCGACCATGGCTATACAAGGGCTGGGCGGCAAGGTCACCACACGCTCTTCCTCCTCCTCTTCCCCTCCCCGAAGCTCTGTTCTGGGAGAGGGTTTCACGGCGAGGGGAGCTCACGGCAATGTATGGCAAGAAACTCTTCTTCCTTCTCCTTCCCCCTCGTTTCTTTTACTTCATCCTGCTCCTCTTTTGGTTGTGTTCCTGATTATGGGTTGTTGGCAGCTGTGTTTTCCTTTTTCTGCCTTGTTGGGGAATTTATTCTAGTAGTTCCTTGCTTCCCAAGTTGATTATCAGGTTTGGAGGCACTTTTGCTAGCAGTTTTCGCCAAATTTCTGCAACGGTTTTGCTTCCTAAATCGATTACTGCAGCAGTTGTTGCTTCCTAATTGATTATTAAGTTGGGGAGGGGCCTTACCGCTAGCATATTTATGTTGAATCTTGCGGCAGGTTTGCTTTCCTAAGTTGTTTGCCAGGATAGGGGGCTGCTTTTGAATTCCTGTTGGCAAATTTGTTTGGATCTTTATAGGGGGCTGCCATGTGCTTGAATTTCTGTTGGCAATTTCTTGGATCATTATGGGGGCTTTAGTTGGTTAATATGCTAGCATTTTTGTGGCTTCATCCTTGATTATTATAGCAGTTATCGTGGGGGGGGGGGGGGGGGGGGGGGGGGGGGGGGGGGGGGGGGGGGGGGGGGGGGGGGGGGGGGGGGGGGGGGGGGGGGGGGGG
>JAWHQI010002739.1:0-26791 GCA_033032865.1 Dactylorhiza incarnata
CCGGTTGTCTGGTTCCATTACCTTACTCACTGGTTTCCCCTAAGGTGTTGTCGGTTACTAACCTAATCGCAGGTTTTCGCTGCAGGTTTTTTGCCCAAGTTTGTCTGCAAATTTCACCCATTTCGCTTCTGGTTTCGCCTGATTTCTACCTTGAACTGAAGATCCATCTTCTTCCTCATTTTTTGAGGTGTATCTAGAAAAACAATTTCTTGTAAAATTTCTATCGCGAATGTCTATCATTGTAAGAAATTCTTGTAAAACTTCTACCTTAAAGTTTTATAAACTCGCCGTAGGTTTTTGCTGAAATTGTTTTGTCGCTGGTTTTACTTTACTTAAGTCCTTCATGGTTTCAATGTGCTAAATTGAATGAGTCGTTGAGTTTTGAAGAAAAAAAATGCATAATTGAGTACTCAAAAATACCATATTTTGACACGTGACACGATATGACACGCGACTCGTCAATTCTCAAAAAATATCATATTTCGACACGTTGGGACACGTATATTAAATATTTATTTTTTATAATTATGAAAATCCTAAAACATTAAAAAAAAAAAAATGAACAATTAACACATATTTTAATAAATTACGTCATGTTTAAATATTACTCATCAAATATTCAAATGTAAAACTTAACAAAAGGTCAAAAAAATGATAAAACATTAACACATTACCGTTATATATCATCAGTAACAATAATGGATTTCATATCGGGCTCATCAAGTAAAAGATTTGCAATTTCAAGCATGCCAACATTTTCAACCGTGTCAAATGAATCTCCAGCAATATCCCACATCTTGGTCTCTCCTTGTCATGCGTACTGTGGATTTTTTCTGGAGAGAAGACATAGATTGTTGTATATAAAAACTAGATCTTCTGCAGGTTTTGGAGTCAATCTATTTTCATTGAGTGTATAAATGAGTATGTACTTCAATTCCTCTCGGCACATGATGAAGAAGATGGTTGTGCAAGAAGCTTTAAGGCTAAACTTTGTAGCATATGGGCACTTGAACCATGAATAACCCACCAAACCTTAAGATCCATCAAAAATCGATTGCGAACTGAATCAAAATCTCTAAATTCTCCATTTATATAAGCAAAATTTGCGTACTCTAAATTTACCTTGGTGCGATACTCAATTTTAGGAAAGTACTTCCTAAAGAATTTTTTGATTTCTTGAATGATTTCACTATCCTTGTATGAAGAAATTCTAGAAGAATCTTCAATGAGTCATTGTTCACTATAGTACCTAAATAAAAAAACAAGTATTATTGTTATAACAAATAACAAATAAAAAATAATGTAATTAACTCAAGGCATTTTAGAACTTACTTAGGATTCAAGGCATGTGCTAAACAATGAAGTAGAGTGTTGTTCTTTGACCACCGATTCATAAGTATTGTTTGAACAACTTCATAAAATGTAGATTCCTCATCTAGACTTTTCACCTTATGTTCATATATATCACGTTTTACTTTTTCAATCATTGAATCCACATGTCATAGACTAAGTGAAAACAAGACTTATCTGTATCACAAAGTCTAAGCATATCATAAATAGGAGCCGTGAAGGAAAGTATGTAATCAATTTTATCTCACCAATAATCATTCACTACTTGATCTTTAATAAACTTCGCCCTCCCTTGATTATCATCTTGATAAATATTCCATTTTCAGAAATAATCATGCTTTGAAGTGTCGATGAGGAGTGGCGACCTGCGGGTGGGAAAGCTAGGGCTTGCGGAGTTGTCGTGTGTGTCCCCGTGTCGGACGCATGTCGGAGAGTCCGACATCGACATTATGAGCATTTTGAAGTGTCGGTGTTTCGTAGGTTTTCTTTTCATGTTTGAGTCTAAAATTGTTTTTTTTTGCGTTTATGCAAATTTTTTTGGGAAATGAACATGTTTCGTCGTTGGTTGAATGAGTCGATGAGTTTATAAAATAAATCTCATGCGTGAATAGTCAAAAATTTTCTCAAAATTGTCTAGTTTTTTTCATGCTAAAGAGAATTTTTGTTTTGGAGGAAATGAATATGTTTAGCCTCTGGTATCAATGTGTTGAGTAGAATGAGTTAATAAATTAAAAAAAAAAATCATGCTTGAGTAGTCAAAAATTTTTCTTACAGTTAGTTGGTTGTCTTTTTTTTTGCAAATATTTTGGGTACGTATGCGCATTTTTCAGAGGTGCGCGTGAACTTATGACCGTAGGATCGCGAGATCCAACGGTCTAGATTAAAATTTGCACTGTATTACAGGTGTATTATAGAAGTATTAGAGGATCTTCATCGTTGATCGCGAGATCCTACGGTCAGATCTGCTCGGACACTAGGTGCGGTTAACAATTGACTTTTTTTTTATCGGAGAAAACAAAGGTGTTGATAGTTCACATGATGCTAATAACAATGCCCTGCAGCTCACGCGATTTTTTCCAGAGAGCGCTACCTGCACCTCTCGTTTTCCCCTGCGCATTTCTCTACTCGCCGTGGCTCGCCGATCTGTCGGAGAAGGATCCATCGTCCCGATCCACCGGAGAAGGAGATCCATCGACTAGAAGAGTTTGTAGCCTGTGACTCGACTCGCAGATCTGCTGGAGAAGGAGATCCCTCGACGAGAAGAGCTAGTCACCAAAGATCTCTCCTCGCTGGAGAAAAACCAGATCGCGCGACTTTGCTCGCCAAGGTAATTTGCGCTGTTCGGCCAACTTTCAAGTTCTTCTCCCAATTACCAAAGATAAAGCATTAATTATATCCGTGCATCATTCGCATATTTTGAGACAGATGGCTGCAGGTTCTGCTTCAACCTCTCTGTCATCGCTCATGTTCATAAACTCTATCTCACCATCCGGCAAGGAAAGTAGATACCCCATCATCTTCCATTCAGTAAAGATCTCAACCAAAACTCATTTCAAATCCTCCCCAATTCCACTCAAGCACGCACCATCCCCTAAGCTGAAAAACCCTAGCTCCACCATTAAGTCCCTTTTCACCGGCATCGTCGAGGAGGTGGGCGAAATCCGGCATTTGGGTCCTAACCAGGAAGGTGGCATCGAACTCAGGATCGCCGCAAACACTGTCCTCGGTGGCATCCAACTCGGGGACAGCATCTCCGTCAACGGAACTTGCCTCACCGTCTCCGATTTCGACCCCGCAGCATCCCACTTCTCCGTGGGGCTGTCGCCCGAGACCCTCAGGAAAACTTCCATGGGGGAGCTTGGCCCAAGCTCACCTGTCAATCTGGAGCGCGCGCTTCAGCCGACGTCCAGGATGGGGGGCCACATTGTGCAGGGCCACGTTGATGGCACCGGCGAGATCGTGAAGTTTGAGCCGGAGGGTGATTCTCTCTGGGTGTTAGTGAAAACTTCGCCTGAGCTTCTCCGGTATATAGTGCCCAAGGGGTTTATATCCGTGGACGGAGCTAGCTTGACGGTGGTTTGCGTTTATGATAAGGATAACTGCTTCGATTTTATGCTGGTGAACTATACCCAGCAGAAGGTAGTCATTCCCATGAAGAAGCTGGGTGATAAGGTCAATTTGGAGGTGGATATACTTGGAAAGTATGTGGAGAGGCTACTAAAGAGCGGGATTGGATATGGAGTTTCTTCGGATGCATCTTGATTTTTAAAGAAATGCGATTCATGGCGAGGTATGGAATTTTCAACTAACTGCATCTTTGTGTAAATGGGGAGAATGTTTGGTTTAGTGCTCTATCTAGATAGCAATATTGCCTATCCAATGCATTATATTTCATTCATTCAGTATTATCTATCATTTTCAGCAATGATTATATGACATATTTCATAGTAAATGCCAACATACATAAGATCCCTTCAATTTATGGATAGTAAGATGTAAAATGTTTATGTTAGCTTAGGGTTATTATCTATATAAAATGTTTATGTTAGCCTAGGGGTATCAATGTAGTTGTGGTCAAATTCTATTCATTTGAATGAACATGAGATGATTTCGAGAATATACCGAAGGCTACGAGACTTGAAATCATGGAATGATTCAACACCGCAACGTAGATGTGTTATGCTAGTAAACAAATTTGGGATAACGTGTAAGACTTTGGAACATATTGAATGTAGGATTGTTGAGATCTGTGGAGATGGGATGGTAGAAGCAGTAAAATTGTGGGAGTGGTATCTTGATTTTGCATGTAGTGTTATCTTGTGATGCATGAAATTTTGTGAGGAAAGCGGAGAGAATATTATGAGATTTTGGGTCCATGGAAGCTTGAATGCGTGATAGCCAGTGGCGGATACAAAAAATATAAAAGGGGTGTCAATTTTTTTTCTTTTCAAAATGTACATCTATTTGTCTAAAAATGAAAAGTAGGAAACATATGAAACAAATTTATAATTGTCCTCGACAAGTCTTCATTTTTTCAAAATGATTAATCACATCATCATCGTAAACTTCTAAAAAAACCTCTCTCAATAAAAGTAACTAGACAATCATTCAACATTTGATCTTCCATACTATTTTGCAATCTGTTCTTGATATAATTCATGACCGAAAATAATCTTTCTACACTTACATTGTCACTGGAAGAATCAGCAAAAACTTCAAAAGCTTATAGATTTGTTAATAAGCAACATGTTTCCCAATTTTCACAAGTT
Source organism: Dactylorhiza incarnata (assembly GCA_033032865.1). Classification (NCBI taxonomy): domain Eukaryota; kingdom Viridiplantae; phylum Streptophyta; class Magnoliopsida; order Asparagales; family Orchidaceae; genus Dactylorhiza; species Dactylorhiza incarnata. Next base: position 4,620 of record JAWHQI010002739.1, read on the forward strand.
TCATAAAGAAATGATCAAATTCCTTCAAATCAAAAAATCTCTCATCGCTCTTCATATCAACAGTGTTGTCAAATTAAAAATCAAAATTAAATAACTCTAAACATGAAAAGTCACTAGGATAAATCTCTGCAAGCATTCACACTTTTTACTTGTCAAAACAACCAAATGAGTTAATATGATTCAAGCAAACCATACAATTAAGCAACTTCATTCTCACCTCATCAAAGCAGTTGTTAAGCTATTGTAGTTGTAGATCGACGATTTTTTTGAATATTTCAACCCGATAATGATGAAGATTTGTATAGTCCTCAATAAACCGCCTTGATTTTCTTCGGAGAATGTACTGGTCATCCATATTAAAAATTTGAATGTCATGCTTGCCACAAAAAAACCAAATTATACGATAGACTTTTTGGACTCTTTTAGAGCTTCAAATGTCTGCAAAGCTAGTTGATTGACACTATTAATCTTGCCAACATGTTTTCTGAACCTTTCAGATTTGTTCCAAGACTTATATCCTCCACCATTGACAAAAGCATCCCCCAGCAGCACTAATTGCGGTGTTGAACACATAATGCAAAAAATAAAATGTAGCATCCTTTTCAACATATAGCTAATCAAACATATCAAACCATGTAATAAAAATCGACGATCCCGATCTCTTTTTTCTCCGAGGAAAAATGATGAAATTTTGGTTAGCATGGGCCTCTTAGTATATATACTTTTCTCACGACATCTTGCTCATTCAAAGGATAAGTTGATCTAGCCATGGTCACTCTTACCCCGAATGTTCGGCTATCTTACTCAACAAATTACCGAAGAAGCTTATGGATCCAGAGAGTTTCTCTATCCCTTGTTTTATTGGTCCACTATTTGTCAAAACTGTGTTAGCCGATCTAGGGGCTAGTATTAATTTAATGGTGTACTCGTTATTTTAATAATTAAGAACAGGTGAACCGAGTCCTGAATGAGTGTCCAAATACCGGATCGTCCGTCAAATAACCTATGGGCATATTGAAGATGTTTTGGTTAAAGTTGATACAATTTTCTTTTCGGAAAATTTTGTTATCCAGTGTTGAAGAAGAAGTCTTGGTGCCCCTGATCCCTGGTCGCCCATTTTTAGATAAATCACATGTCATTACCGATGTTAGTAACCGTAATCTTAGACTTAGATTCAGAGATGAGGAAGTCACATGCTCCATAAATTCTTCTATGAAAATGTTTTTAGAAAATGATGATTCTTGTTAATTTTAGATATTATTTCTAGCGATATTTTTTACTTCTCTTCCTACTCTGCTTTATGGGTTGAGGCCGAACAAACTTTAAATCGTATATCTTTTTTTTCTTAAAGTGAATCTCAATGAAAATCTTTGATAAACTTAAAACATCTTATGAAGATCCTCCATCCTTAGAATTAAAGCTTATTTGAGATCATTTAGAATATTTATCTTTAACTACATTGAAGAAGTAGTTTGGAGTTGTAGAATTAATCTTAGTCATCCAATATGTGACAAGCTTCTGATCTCAGCCATCTAATGAAGAGAGAGAAAGAAAGAGAGAAGAGAGAGGGGGGAGAGAGGGAGAGGGATCTTTATAGCCATCCTATACCTACATTTAGGGATAGGAGGGAGAGGGGGAGAGAAGAGAAATGGAGATAGAAATAAATTTTTTAGGTAAAAATTTACAATTTTTTACAAAATAAAAATAAGAATATTGATTCATTTTAAGTACTCATATGCATATGTTTTGAATAAAAGATAAGTGCTTATATGCGGGCACATCTTGCTTATAGGAAGGAGCAGCCCACACGAATGCGGACGCAGCCCGCACGAATGCGGGCGTAGCCCTCGAATGCGGGCACAACCCCTCGAATGCGGGCGCAGCCCGTTAAGAGTCAGCGAGCACGGGCGAAGCCCGTGCTATATATATATATATATATATATATATATATTTGGGAAAAATTCTAAACCTCCTTTTATTATCTCAGTTAAGGACCAAAAATTAAATTTATTCAAGTCTTAAAAATGCAGAAAAAAGCTTTCGTGTGGAAAATCACTGTTTTGAAGGGAATAGATTCATCTTTTTGTACCTTAATTTTTTTGAAAGAGGTTTTTAAATCTAAAATTTAACCTCAACGCTTTTTGAACCCTCGTATGAAAGAAGTCCTATAGATGGAGGTTCTTAATATTCATGATGCAGGAATTATATACCTTATTTTCGATAGTAATTGAGTAATTAGCTCATTGCAAGTTGTACCTAAGATGGGAGGATTAATAGTAGTTCCTAATGAGAAAAATGAATCAATTCTGACTAGGACCGTACCAGGTGGCAAGTTTGCATTAACTATCTTAAACTAAATGATGGGACCCGCAAGGATCACTTTTCTTTACTATTTATCGTTCAAATTCTAGAAAGGTTGTTCGGACACCCATACTATCATTTCTTACAGGCTATTTCCAAATCCTCGTCGGAGTGGAAGACCAAGAGAAAACAACTCACTTACCCGCTTGATATATTTGCTTATAGGAGAATGTTGTTTGGACTTGTAACGCACCGACAACTTTTCAACGATGCATGCTTGCTATATTTGATGATTTGGTAGAAAATGTAAGTTTTATGGATATATATATATATTTTTGGCGATTTTTTTTCGATCTTTGTCTCGATACTTTGCAAAAAGTACTTATCTGTTGTGACCAAACTAATCTTGTACTGACTTTGTAGGCTTCATGCTGTTACTTTTCATGTGGAATATTGTGTGGATTGTGATTTCCTATATTTAACTCTTCTACTATATAAATTTGTGTCTTTGTGATGATGATTCTTGACAGGGTAAGTGCCGTGTGGTAGGTGTTGGGTTGTGCACTCTCACTACCACAGAGCGGTTACTTATACATATTTTCCCCTATTTTTAGTTAGTAATCATACACATTTAACTAGTCTTCATTCATTTGCACATTTAACTACTCTTATGCATATTGGAGGTGTGCGTTTACTCGGCCTGAGTCTCACTAGGACGACCAGAGGGAGGGATTATTATGTGGTTTGTTGTCAGCTCATAGTTGACCCTCATTTTCTCTGACTTGTGTTTGTTGCAGGAAGCATAGCACACAATGGAGCTTGGCGGGCTAAAAGCCCAAAACTGCCTAAAGAAAAGAGTAGTTGATTTTCTTGCTTAATTTCCGTCCAGCCACCGATGAATAGATGTTGTATTCTTGCATGTTTGTAGCATTGATACTCTATTTTAATGTGGTGTAAAACCATAAGACCAAACTATGTTTTACATTCTTAGAATAGTGTGGACATTCATGATTATAGTTATGCTTTCGCTAGTGTTAGAACTCTTAGCTGTGGTGTTTTATTTTCGTGCTTCTTTATAACGTTTAACTTGTGTATGTAGTATGCTGTGGGGGCTCGATCAGGCACATTTTTTTATTGCGTGTACATGTGGAATGTTACAATTTGACATCAGACTTTAGAGAACTGATCTGCACCGTTAGGTTTGTAGACGAACCCTTTTAAGGGCTGGTGTGCACATGCAGCGTGTTGACCTAAATGACTAATTTTAAGATTAATGTCCACTTAGGAATGAACATGTTTGCTTGTTTCGGAACCTGAGTGTTCCATAATTGTTGTATGATATGTTTGCGATCTCAAAATTATGTGTTTCACGATTATAGGTCATTAGGAGCAATGCGGATCCCTAGTAGTATGCTTGCTTCTACTGTTGTGGGCCCTCCTTCTGCAAAGATGTGCATAGTGATTGTAGAGGCGATGATAATCACATTAGATTCTCGACTGGAGAGGCTTGCACCAAATGCGTCACCTCTCACTACTGATGTAGCCCCGGTGTCGGTTGTTGTAGTTACGTCGTTAGCTGTATCACGAGAATGCAGTCAACAGTTGAAGTATTTTCTTAACTTCAATCTTCCATCATTCTCTGGGGTCGAAACCCCAACTGAAGCTAATGAGTGGTTGACAAAAGTAAAAAGGATTCCGATGGCAACATAAATGAAAGATGAAAAGATGTCATCTTACCACCTTCTTATTGAACATGGAGGTAAGGTTTTGGTGGGACGAGAAAGTGGAGCGTAGTTTTGATGGGCGGCGACTCACACAAATCTCTATGGATGATGTACCTGAGTCCTTTGGAGATACACACTCGACGCTATGCGCTTAGCACTGCAAGGGTAGTTTCTGCGATCGATTAAGACAGATCTGAAGGTGGGCGATTACCTGTATGAGTTCATCTGACTAAGCCACTATGCGTCTAGGTTAGTGGTTGATGAGGAGACCAAGATCCATATTTCTATGAAGGTCTTTGAGGCGACTTGAGATTGAGATTGGTGGGATCTAAGTCCTTTGGATTTCGCACTCTGGTGGAGACTCCTAGAGCGTTGGAAATGAACTTGAAGAAAGTCCAACATAGGAGAGGTTTAAATGCTAAGGGTTTTGAGTTCAAGGTGTCATCATGTTAGAGAAATACTGGGAGTGTAAGGCATAAGAAGAAATCAATGCATACAAGGGCAACTGACTCCCTCCATTGTTTCAGGGGATACTACTGCTCAAGGCTCCTTGACCTACTTCACGTGCCGGAAAGTGAGGCATATGTCACGATCATGTTAGAGTGGTCCTCCGAAGGCAGAGAGCTGGGCATTGGAGATTACTCATGTAGCAGGTCCAGGCTACGCAGAGAAAGGGAAGGCAATGGAATCGTCTGCTTCTCAGCATCCCCCGACCCAACCGAGAGGATACTCCTTGGCCAACAGGAGGCCATCCGACTAAATGATGTCTTGACAGGTATGAGTTATTATTTAGCTTGCACAACTTTAATTAATTTATATCTCTTGTCTTGTATGCTTGTGATTAGGCTTCTTTTTAATTTTCAACTATCTGACATTGGCTCTTTGCAATACTGGCGCATCACACTCCATTCCATTAGAGAGATTTATACTGCGAATTGGAGTGTCATACGTGTTGACAAAGGATAAATTGGACGTGTTGCTGCCTAATGGTTACATGATGAGCATGGATAAGAGGAGTTGTGTGAAGGTCCAGATTGGAGACCGAGACCTTGACTTGGAGGTGTCCTTACTATCACTATCGGATTTTGATGTGATTTTTGGCATGGACTGACTCTCTAGGCAGGGTGCATGCATAAATTGCAAGCTGAAGAAGGTCACATTGGGAAGGGATATCGAAGGCGAGACCATATTCACTGGCTTGCGAGGGGTGATCAAGACTTTGATGTCCGCCCTTCAGGTGGTCAAGACAATTCAGAAAGGCACGAAATTGTTCTTCACTATGTTGGAGGCTTCAGAGCGCAATCCCAGTTTAGGTGACATGTTGGTGGTAGCGGAATACACTGGGATTTTTCCTGATGAGCTCCTTGGGGATCTGCCTCAGCGTGAGATCTATTTACGAATTGAGCTAGTGTCTGGTGTCAAACTCATGTCACACACCTTATCAAATGTCACCAAAGGAAATAAAAGAGTTGAAAGTTCAACTGCAGGAGTTACTAGAGCAAGACTACATACGTCTGAGTTTCTCCCTTTGGCGGTGCACCATTCCTCTTTGTAAAAAAGGACAGTAGCTTACGACTATGCATTGACAATCAGGAAGTGAACCGGTTGACATAGAAGAACAAGTATTTGATCCCTCGTATCGATGACTTGCTCGATCAGTTGGTTGGATCTAATGTGTACTCGAAGTTGGACTTGAAATCCGAGTATTAACAGTTGCAGATACATGAGTGTGACATTTCGAAGATGACATTTCGAAGATGACATTCAGTACACGCTACGGGATATGAGTTCACTGTGATGCCGTTTGGACTTACAAATGCGCTATCAGTATTCATGGATTTGATGAACATGACGTTTCGAGAGTACTTAGATCGATTCGTTATTCATGGGAATTCTTGAAAATTCATACTCAACTTGCTTTTGGATTTTGCTTGAGATGGAGTATTTATGTTTTGAGAGTTTTTATTTATAATTTCTTTAAGCGAGTTTTTTTTTATTCTTTATTCTTAAACTTGAGATTTTCTCTAGCTTTTGTATATGCCATAGTGCTATTTTTAAGAGTGGAGATTATATAATCAATGAGTTTTATAATTATTTCTTAATTTCTCTAACGTTTCATCAATCTCTTTAATTTCAATTTATAATTTTTGCACATCGCACATTCAATTTTCAAAGATGAATTTTCTAAAAATAAATTTTCATTGTTCTTTTGTAGTAGAAAGCCCTTTTTCAAATACCTTGAGTTTTTCTTCAAAAATATTGCAATTAAAACAAGACGTAATGTTTTCAACTAAAGTACAAGAGTGAGAATCATCAAACATATCAAGTTTTGTTTCTACATTAAAATTTGCTTTCAAACTTTTATTTTCTAAACATAATTTTGATTAACATTTTTTAATTTCTTAATTATACTTTTAGCCATATCTAACACATGCAATGTAGAAATAGAGGTTGGAACAAGAAGGGAATTTAATTTACTTACAATGCACTTGGAAGAGGCAAGATTTGAACATATAGTTCCTTTGACATCTTCATCTTCTTGGCATTCTTTTTCCATTGATGATTTGCCATCTTCCCTTCCGCTTGATGTGCACTCCATGGATCCATCAAAATAAGAGCTTTCTTGAATACCTATGCAAGCTAGCATGTTCTCCAATTCTTGCGCTTGATCCATACCTATATGAGGAAAACTGTAAATTTCATCAAGAAATTTCCAAATTTTGTAAGCAGTAGGAAAACAATAAACTAGTTCAAAAATGTCTTTAGAAATTGCACAAAATAAACTATTTATAACTTTAACATTTAAAACACACTCTTCCCTATTCAACTCTCTTGTGGGCTCTCTAATTGTAATATCCCAAACTTTGATATCTAAAGATGTAAGAAATTTTTCCATTAAGATTTTTCACCTTTTATAATTTTTACCTTCAAATAAAGGCGGTGCTAATGATTTTTTATTTATATAAAAATTATCTCCTATAGTGGATGCGAGATCATGAAGCGCCATTATTCTCGGTTGTGAGCCATTTTGGAATAACCTAGCTTTGATACTAGTTGTTGGATCTACTGACGCTCTTAGAGGAGGGGGGGGGGGGGTGAGTAAGAGTTTTTAATATTTTAAACTAGTTAAAAATATCTTGATAAACAATGTACTTTCGAGATATTTAATAGAAATACTTTATTCTACCTTTGCAAAAAGATTATATCGAAGGTTACTTTTGAAAAGGAGGAATTCAAACATTATTTGATAGCGCCGACTTTAAGTGCTACTACTGCCGTCGCTAACTTACAGAGATTGAATTCTTTGAGTTATAGAACACTAATGAACCTTGCAATATATTTAGAGTATAAACTTCGATAAAAAATATTATTTAAAACATTTATGAAGAAGAAATAAAATCTAATTAGTGAACAACAAAGAGAAATATGATTTTATTTCATAAAACTTTGATTACAAAATGTTTGATCTATATGATGCTAGAAATCAAGAAGACAATGAAAAATTCTTTTTCGTTTTTTATACCAATCCTTCTCCTAAGGACCGGTTGGTTCTAGCCTATCTCTCTCTAGATGAAGCCTCAAGCCACCCCTAGATCTAAGCCCTAGACCTAGTCGCCAACACATGCGGCGAATTCCACCTAAGCCACACAAGGACCTAATCGACAACACAGATGAATTCCCCCTTAGCCACACACAGATCTAGTCACCAACACGAACAAATTTCTCTACGGGTAAATAAAAGAAAATGCAAGATGAAGTGAATGTTGGATGTTATCGCGCCCTTAGAGAGGGGTGAATAGGGGTTTACAAAGTTTAAATAAAACAGAGAATTTTTTTGAGATAACAGAAAACTTTCTGATTCTGTTGCTACCTCCGACGTTAGTGTTAACGCTGGACGTTAGTTCTCCATAAAATAAAAGTCCTCAAAAAATGTGCCAAAGAAAATTTTCTTAGAAATGCTTGAATGAAATAAAATTCTTGAAATTCTGAGAAGGTGAATTATGATTTTATTTCAATGAAAGAATACAATAAGTTGATTTTAAGAAAGCTTTAAATCAAGGCTTTAATAAAAATTACTTTTTGTTCCTTCACCGGTCCTTCTCCCAAGGACCGGCTAACTATAACCTATCTTACCCCAGATATGACCTCTAGCCTCCTCCTAGATCTACCCTAGGCCTAGTCGCCACACACAAGACGACGAATTTCCCCAAACCTCACAAGCCCTAGTCGCCACACACAAGACGGTGAATTCACTACCGTTACAAAAGAAAATGGAAGAATGCAAAATAAATTTAGAAATATAAAATCCCTATATTGAAGAGCTCTGAAGGAGATGAAGAAATGTCATGAACATCATCGGAGTTGACACGTGCTTCCTTCTTGTAGTTTGACCATTTGGAAATCTCCTTCTCACTCTTGATCTTTAAAGATGGAGTTGGGAGTGCTCTGGAACTCAGAGATAAAGACTCTCACGTAAGATTGTAGTTGTGTCTTGGAAGCTTCTATCGTAGAACAAAGAGATCCATCCTTTATATAGACTATGGAAACTACCGCCAGCGGTAGAGCTACCGCCCCGCGCTAGAGTTCGTGCAGAAACGTGGTCGATGTCGTGGAGGTCGTGGCTGATCATGGCAGAACATGACCCTACCGTGCCACGGTAGTACTAACACTCTGCGTTAGCTCAATGTGCGTGTGACATCTCGCCGACATTCCCTTCACGGCGTCATCCCTCCTTGTCGTCATAACTTCTCGACGATATGCTACCGCTCGCGTTAGCGTTAACACTGGGAATTAGTTCTCAATGATATTTCTTCTCATCGACATTCCCATCACGACGATATTACTTCTCGTCGACATAGGTTCTCAATGATAAGCTACCGCTCACGGTAAAGTTACCGTCAGACGTTATCTTTCTTTTCAGATCTTTGGCTGCATTCACATTCTACACATAGGGGTATTGTTCTAGTAGTTCCTGCACAGTATAAACATACGACAAACATGATCAAATACATAATGTGATTTGTTAATCTCAAACCAAGAGATGTGAAACGCATGCTCCAACAATCTCCCCCTTTTGATGATAACAAATCCTCTAGGAGGAAATCAACTATAACTAAAATGGTGTTGATAGTATATGATAAGCGTGATAAGCATGCAATATACCCCCCTACATAGATGCATTCTATGATTTTTTAATGTATTTCCCTTAAATATTAGATTTCTTCAATTGATTCGCCCATTTTTGTATTATCAAAAGAGGGCGGAGGAGAGTTTTAACAACATCTTTCATGTGCACTATGTAGAGATGAAAGCAATTATTCAACATTTAGAGTTTACTACTTAAAAACAAAATATGCATTGTTGAAACTGTCAACCAGTCTCTTGTGGAGTTCGGGGTCCCAAAAGAGAGGGTGACCTCACACCTACTTCTCTCAAGGGAGAGCGCTAGGTCGAAGACTTATGAAACTAGGAACAAGACCAAGGGCTCAGCGAGGAGGTCCCACCACACACCCAGAAAATCTTAGAGCGCTTCCCCTCCCAAGCCAATTCTGAGCTTGGGGCACCTTTGGAGGCTCTCTTCCCCCACCAAAGAAACCTAGGGGGAGAGTAGCCAAGAGAGAGTGATCTGCCTTCAAAGGTGCCCCATTGTTCCTATTTATAGATTTCCAAACTTGGTCTGCATATAGCCAGATTCCGACCCATGAGATTACGAAAATACCCCCAGGTTTGGCCTGCCAACAGCCAAATCCCTCCATTTCGAGGCGCTAAACGCAGACCGCCTCCTCTTCCTGGGGCTGGGCGAGAGTGGGCAGGCCTCCCCCTTGCTCGCCCGCCTAAGGGGGCTGGGCGAGCGGGAGGCCGCCCGCCTCCACCACTCGCCCTCCTAAGGGGGTGGACGAGTGGGAGGCCGCCCGACTCCACCACTCGCCGCCTAAGGGTGCTGGGCGAGTGGGAGGCCGCCCGCCTCCACCACTCGCCCGCCTAAGGGGCTGGGCGAGTGGGAGGCCGCCCACCTCCACCACTCGCCCGCCTAAGGGCTGGGCGAGTGGGAGGCCGCCCGCCTCCACCACTCGCCCGCCTAAGGGGTTGGGCGAGTGGGAGGCCCCTCACTCCCCCGCTCGCCCGCCTAAAGGGCTGGGCGAGTGGGAGGCCGCCCGCCTCCCCAGCTCGCCCGCCTAAAGGGCTGGGCGAGCGGGAGGCCGCTCGCCTCCCTATCTCACCCCCCTTACTGGGTCCGCCCGGAAATTGTCCTGCCCCCTCCTTGCCTGGGGCAGTGCTAAAAAATACCAAGCCTAAAGACACCCTGTGCCCCGGGGACCCACTCAGCGAATACAGGGCTGTACACAATCCCGACTCTTTTTGAGCGGGTTGCACGCTCGGAAAGAAAAGTGCAACCCTGCCTATTCGGCGAGTGGCGCTGAGGGAAATTGAGAAAACTCCATATCGCCCCGGGAAAAATTTACCTAAGCCTCCCAAAGAGGCCATCCTGCCCTGCCAGCTAGTGAGAGCCCGGCTAGCGGAGCCATCTCAGAGGAAAAATCAGTTATGCTCCCGAAGAGGCCATCCTGCCCTGCCGGCTAGTGAGAGCCCGACTAGCGGAGTCATCTCGGGGGAAAAACCACTTAGCCTCCCCGAGAGGCCATCCTGCCCTGCTGGCCAGTGAGAGCCCGGATAGCGGAGACATCTCGGGGGAAAAACTACTTAGCCTCCTCGAGAGGCCATCCTGCCCTGTCAGCTAGTGAGAGCCCGGCTAGCGGAGTCATCCCGAGGCTAAGTATTTTTGAGACCTTCCTGCCACCGAGCGATCCTCGGCCTTGCCAGCTTGATGGGAGCCTAGCAGCGGGCCAGCATCAGGGCTAAGTACTTCTGAGACCTTCCCGCCACCGAGCGATCCTCGACCCTGCCAGCTTGATGGGAGCCTGACAGCGGGCAGCATCAGGGCTAAGTACTTCTGAGACCTTCCTGCCACCGAGTGATCCTCGGCCCTGCCAACTTGATGGAAACCTGGCAGCGGGCCAACATCGGGGCTAAGTACTTCTGAGACCTTCCTGCCACCGAGCGATCCTCGGCCCTGCCAGCTTGATGAGAGCCTGACAGCGGGCCAGCATCGGGGCTTAGTACTTCTGAGACCTTCCTGCTGCCGAGCGATCCTCGGCCCTGCCAGTTTGATGGGAGCCTAGTAGCGGGCCAACATTGGGGCTAAGTACTCCTGAGACCTTCCTGCCACCGAGCGATCCTCGGCCCTGCCAGCTTGATGGGAGCCTGACAGCGGGCCAGCATCGGGGCTAAGTACTTCTGAGACCTTCCTGCCACCGAGCGATCCTCAGCCCTGCCAGCTTGATGGGAGCCTGGCAGCGGGCCATCATCGGGGCTAAGTACTTCTGAGACCTTCCTGCTACCGAGCGATCCTCGGCCCTGCCAGCGGGCCAGCATTGTGGCTAAATACTTCTGAGACCTTCCTGCCACCGAGCGATCCTCGACCCTGCCAGCTTGATGGGAGCTTGACAGCGGGCCAGCATCGGGGCTATGTACTTTTGAGACCTTCCTGCCACCGAGCAATGCTCGGCCCTGCCAGCTTGATGAGAGACTGACAACGGGCCAGCATCGGGGCTAAGTACTTCTGAGACCTTCCTGCCACCGAGCGATCCTCGGCCCTGCCAGCTTGATGGGAGCCTGATAGCGGGTCAGCATTGAGGCTAAGTACTTCTGAGACCTTCCTGCCACCGAGCGATCCTCGGCCCTGCCAGATTGATGGGAGCCTGACTGCGGGCCAGCATCGGGGCTAAGTACTTCTGAGACCTTCCTGCCACCGAGCGATCCTCGACCCTGCCAGCTTGATGGGAGCCTGACAGCGGTCCAACATCGGGGCTAAGTACTTCTGAGACCTTCCTGCCACCGAGCGATCCTCGGCCCTGCCAGCTTGATGAGAGCCTGGCAGCGGGCCAGCATCGGGGCTAAGTACTTCCGAGACCTTCCTGCCACCGAGCGATCCTCGGCCCTGCCAGCTTGATGGGAGTCTGGCAACGGGCCAACATTGGGGCTAAATACTTCTGAGACTTTCCTGCCATCGAGCGATCCTCGGCCATGCCAGCTTGATGGGAGCCTGACAGCGGGTCAGCATCGGGGCTAAGTAATTCTGAGACCTTCCAACCACCGATCGATCCTCGACCCTGCCAGCTTGATGGGAGCCTGGAAGCGGGCCAGCATCGGGGCTAAGTACTTTGAAAATTTTCATAACATTAGTTATCATATTACATGCAAGAAAAACTAAGCTTGAAAGTGAACCATCGTACCACATGAACTTAAGGGAAAGAACTAAGCATGGAGACCAAAACTTGGTCTCTTACTCCCATGCATGGTCTTCCTCGTCCCCCTCTGATTGCTGTTGTTGTTGCATCGGACCCCTTGCCTCCCTCATTTCCAAAAACTCAGGGCAGGTGGACGTCGCGCGACCTTCCTCCTCGTGGAAGTCACAGTAAGGTAACACTTCCCTATCCCCTCCTCTTCGAAGGATAGGGGGGGGGGGTCTTCCGCTTTAGGCTCATCTTGAAGAACCCCTTCCGCAGCCCCACTATGAAGGCAAGCTGGAGGGTGAACTCGGGCACCTTTTGGGTGAGTAGGACCTCTTCCTGGAACCAGTCAACGTAATGAGCCAGCGACTCCCTTGGCTCTTGCCTAATCTTAAAACGTGCCTCGACATCCTTCTTCCTCTTCTTCGACGTCGAGAAGCGCAACAGGAAATCTCGGCGCAGATCCTCGAAGGCATAGATAGACCCCACAGGAGATGGTGGAACCAATCCATTGCCTTCTCCTTCAGGGCGGTGGCAAAGAGCCGACACTGGAAGACATCTGACATAGGCCTGATAGAGACCATGTCCTCGAACCACTGCAGGTGCAGGACTGGGTCATCCTTGTCGGAGTAGTAAGACATCTCCGGCCCCCTGAACCCCTCTGGAACCGGGGCCGAGAGAATCAACTCACAAAAGGGATTTTTCCTCCCGACTCGCCCACCCGCATCTGCTCGACCTCTTTTGGGGCGGAGCGAGTGGGGGCCGGATGCCTCCCCGCTCGAACCCTTTGGGGCTGGGCGAGTGGGGGAATGCCACCTCCCCACTCGCCCCTTCTTTGGAGGCCGGACGAGTGGGGGCCGGATACTTCCCCACTTGCCCCCGCCGACACCTCCTTCCTGGATTGCTGGTCGGGAGTGCTCTCGCCCATCTGCTGGGGCGGGACCTTCAGACCGCCTCTTTCCTCGCATCCGCCTCTTGTGGCGAAAGCTAGCTGCAAGGTCTGCAGGACCTCTCGCTTGAAATATTCAAACATTTCCATCATCACCACATCCACCGACGCTCCAAGCGGCCCGGGTCGGAACCATCTCCTCCACCTCCAGCCATAGAGCTCAGCTTGATATTTTCTTGTGCTGGTCACTCTCCACGCTCACCGCACCATAATGTTGAAACCGTCAACCGGTCTCTTGTGGAGTTCGGGGTCCCCAAAAGAGGGGGTGACCTCACACCTACTTCTCTCAAGGGAGAGCGCTAGGCCGAAGACTTAGGAAACTAGGAACAAGACAAAGGGCTCAGCGATGAGGTCCCACCACACACCCGGAAGATCTTAGAGTGTTTTCCCTCCCAAGCCAATGCTGAGCTTGGGGCACCTTTGGAGGCTCTCTTCCCCCACCAAAGAAACCTAGGGGGAGAGTAGCCAAGAGAGAGTGATCTGCCTTCAAAGGTGCCCCTTTGGTCCTATTTATAGATTTCTGAACTTGGTCTGCCAATAGCGAGACTCTGGCCCATGAGATTACGAAAATACCCCCAGGTTTGGCATGCCAACAGCCAAATCCCGCCATTTCGAGGCGCTAAACGCAGACCACCTCCTCTTCCTGGGGCTGGGCAAGAGTGGGCAAACCTCCCCCTTGCTCGCCCGCCTAAGGGGGCTGGGCGAGCGGGAGGCCGCCCGCCTCCCCTGCTTGCCCGCCTAAGGGGGCTGGGCGAGTGGGAGGCCGCCCGCCTCCACCACTCGCCCGCCTAAGGGGCTGAGCGAGTGGCAGGCCGCCCGCCTGCACCACTCACTCGCCCTCCTAAGGGGGCTAGGCGAGTGGGAGGCCGCCCGCCTCCACCACTCGCCCACATAAGGGGCTGGGTGAATGGGAGGCCGCCCGCCTCCACCACTCGCCCGCTTAAGGGGCTGGGCGAGTGGGAGGCCGCCCGCCTCCACCACTCGCCCACCTAAGGGGCTGAGCGAGTGGGAGGCCGCCCGCCTCCACCACTCGCCTGCCTAAGGGGCTGGGCGAGTGGGAGGCCGCCGCCCCTCCACCACTCGCCCGCCTAAGGGGTTGGGCGAGTGGGAGGCCGCCCGCCTCCACCACTCGCCCGCCTAAAGGGTTGGGCGAGTGGGAGGCTGCCCGCCTCCTCAGCTCGCCCGCCTAAAGGGCTGGGCGAGTGGGGGGCCGCCCGCCTCCCCAACTCGCCCGCCTAAAGGGCTGGGTGAGCGGGAGGCCTCCCCAGCTCGCCCCCCTTACTGGGTCCGCCCGGAAATTGTCTTGCCCCCTCCTTTCCTGGGGCAGTGCTAAAAAATATCGGGCCTAAAGACACCCTGGACCCCGGGGACCCACTCAGTGAATACATGGTTGTACATGCATGATCAAGCACAAGTAGTAAGCACAACGGAAATGGTGTAAGCACTCCAAAAAATCTTTTCAGAAGGTAAAATCATATAATAGATAACGAGTTTGAAATTTGAAAAAGTTGATGTTTGAAGTTAAGTATAAGAGATGCTTCTTCAAAAATATGCAAGCATGATTTGAAATATCAAGAAAAGATATGCTTTACAATGTAAAGTAATTTGCATTTCAAGTCAAAATAAACATCGTAAATGTCATGCTATGATTTCTATGACATTTACTCATGTATGTAGAGAATAGTGAAGATATGTTTTAGGGTCCAATTCTCATGAGTGAAAGTTTTATATAAGACAATGATGTGCACAAAAATTTGTTTTGATAAAGTATACAAGTGTATAAATCAAACCACATGAAAGCATTTAATGTAAGAACACATCATTAAATATATATAAATAATTTTACTTTCCAAAGTTTCAATGCACATAAAGATATATTTGTTTTAATGACAAATGGTGTAATTTTTGTTTGCACAATACACTTTATAATTCTTTTCAAGATGTTCAACCTCACAATGCTTATTAGGACTTATTATGAGGGTGAGTAGTACTTGGTGGAGTATTCTTTGTCATATTTTTATTTGATTTTTGATTTTTTTAGCGACCAAAGACTCTGAATCAACTTGTTTTGCAAACATAATTTTTTTCTAAACCACATTTCTCCAAACAAAAACAAGTGCATGAATGAATACAAAAAATTTCATGAAACAATTCAATGTTGTGTAAACAATGTATTTATGTAATTCAATAAGTTATGTTATTACACTACACAATCATGCAAGAATTGGATTAAAAAAACACATGTATGTTATCAAAAGTGTAACTGAGATAATCATTATTGTTGCGGGTCGCTTAGGGCTCTTGGTAGACCGGTTAACTTGACCACCTTAGCTCGGGAGCGAACTAAGCGCGCAAACAGTCATAGAGAAATTCGTTGAGTACACTGAGACGTTTTAGCGTGGAAAAACCCGGAAGGGGTAAAAAACCATGACCGGAGCTGTGCCGACCAAATTTCCACTATCTTCAAGGGGGTTACAATTAGAGACTTAGAAGTCGACCGCGACAGGCCGCTGCTCGTTACAATAATAGAGAGAGAGAGAGAGAGAGAGAAGAGAGAGAGAGAGAGAGAGAACGTTCCGAGGGTGACATGCCACCTCTCGGAAAAAACTAAGTCTTTTCCTTCTGAGAACGGTAGAGAACGAAAGTGAGAATGCCTTGTCCGCTTTCGTGAAGACGAAAGTGAGAATGCCTTGTCCGCTTTCGTGAGAACGAAAGTGAGACTGCCGAGTCGCCTTTCGGGATGAAGGGCGACTTCAAGTCCACGAATGAGATCTTCAAGCGCCGAAGGAGAAATCAGTGGAAATCTTCAAGGAGCTCTCCCGGGTCCAGAAGGCCAGGTCCTCTCAAATGAAGCCTAGGGGGTCCTTTTATAGATTTGGTCGGGGGTAGCCCGGTAATTTTGCCATTGTAACCACCATAACCACCTGGGAGGACGAATCATATTTTCCGGTTCTAAGCCCACGGATCACCATTTTTCGTAAATGACCATCCTGCCCTTCGAGGAAAGGCGAGAAGCTGTTCCTGAAAAGTGAGAAACTGAAAAGACAAAAGTGAGCGAGCCGAGTCGGAAAAGTGAGCGTGCCCGAAATGTGAGCGTGCTAGAAAGACAAAAAGTGAGCGTGACCGAAATGTGAAAGTGCTCTGAGCGCGCTCAGAAGTGCTCTGAGCGCGTAACGAACGAGGAATTGTTCTGAACAGAGTCCGGGGCCCGAAAAGCGGGCAGCGAGCCGGGAGAGGGGGGACTCACCCCAGCCTTGCCATGAGGGAGGGCGATTGGACCACACCTAAAGGTGGGCGGGGCGCGGCTGTACCCGAGGGGGAACGAGGCTTGGCCGCACCCCTCATGGGGTGCGGCTTGGCCGCACCCCTCATGGGGTGTGGCCTGGCCGTACCCCAAGGAGGTGCGGCTTGGCCGCACCCCTCATGGGGTGCGGTTTGGCCGCTCCCCCCACTATGGGGGGTGCGACTATTCGCCTATTCGCACCCCACTAGTGGGGTGCGGGCTAGTCGCACCCCAATAGTGGGGTTCGGTTATGGCGGGGCGTTACGTGCGTTTCGTGCATGTTGGCGGTTGGCGGCGGAAAACGACGGCTTCGGCTTCTTCAACTCGGGTGATCATGCGGTGACCGCTGGCCCTTCCTCCCGTTAGTGGAGTTTTTCCTAGATGCACCCCAAAGCCTCTACGGATATGTAACATAAGCCCCCCAAACCTTCGGAGTCCGTACTTCTACGCGGAGGAATTCAGAAGTTTTGATTTTTCTGTGGTGACTTTGATCATTGTTATCTTTGTGGCATGTTGGGGATCGTTGCTCGGCCTTTGCTGTGAGTAAAACTTTTATCTTGCCTTGATAGGTTGCAGGTGTGCTATCTGGCGGTTGTGTTGGAGGTTGCGGTGAGCCTGCCTTTTTAGAGTCGGTACCTGAGTAGCTTGATGGCTTCCAAAAAATGTTAGATAAGTTTGCGTGAGTCTGGGCTCACGGCTTTTCATAAATTTGCGCAAGTCTAGGCTTGCGGCTTTTATATAATAAATTTGGCCGGTGAATAGCGGGTGTATTCAAACCGTAGGCAGACGTAAGAGGGGCAGGCCCTTACGACGCCGGGACTCTACGGCGGAGGAGAAGGGCGAACCTTCAATCGACGGCGGTGCGAATTTCCCGGGGAAGGGCCCCGAGATAGCCGGTGAATAGCTGGTGTATTCAAACCGGGGGCGACCGTAAGGGGGGCAGGCCCCTATGACGCCGAAACTCTACGGCGGAGGAGAAGGGCGAACCTTCAATCGACGGCGGTGCGAAGTCCCTAGGGCAGGGCCCCAACATGGCCGGTGAATAGCTGGTGTATTCAAACCGGGGGCGGACGTAAGGGGGGCAGGCCCCTACGACGCCGAGACTCTACGGCGGAGGAGAAGGGTGAACCTTCAATCGACGGCGGTGCGAAGTCCCTAGGGCAGGGCCCTAACATAAAGATTTTTTCTTAATTGGATATAGGTGTCAAAGCACACTTTTTATAGTAGAAAATCATTTTGCGCATAGTTTTTGTAATACAAGATAAGTTCGCACGAGTCTGAGCTCGCGGCTTAGTACATATAATAGGTAATATAAGATAAGTTTGCACGAGTCTGCGCTCGCGGCTTTTCGCGTGATAGAAGACTTTATATTACTGGTAAAAGCGGCGCAGGTTCTGGGCGTTCCAGGTGCGGGGTAGAGTCTTCCCTTCCGCTGTTCTGAGCCTGTATGTTCCGGGCTTTACGACCATAGTGACGACGTATGGGCCTTCCCATGTCGGTGAGAGCTTATCTCCTTGGGGCCTTTGTCGGCTGCCTCGATGCTGCGTAAGACGAGATCTCCCACGTTGATTGGCCTGGGCTTCACCCTCCTGTCATAGATTCGGGCTACACGCCTTTGGTAGGACGCGACACACTGGGCGGCGTCGTCCCGGACTTCGGGGATTAAGTCGAGATTTTCCCGAAGTAGGCCGTCATTCTTGCTGGGATCGAAGGTTAGTACTCGAGTGCTCGGAACGCCGATGTCGATGGGGATGACAGCTTCAGTACCGTAGCAGAGGTTATATGGCGTCTCCCCTGTAGGAGTCCTCTCTGTTGTTCGGTATGCCCATAGTACGTTTGGGAGTGCATCCACCCATTGTGTAAGACCCCCCCCCCCCCTCCCCAAACTGAACCTGGTTCAGGGAGGGGGATCTTACTGCCCAAGAATGACCACTTAGCGCTTTCTGGGTGGCAACGTCCCACCCTTTTCAAGCACCGAGCGGTCTCCTTGTCAGGCACAAGAATCATAACATCACATCAGGACGCATAGCGGAAGCAATCGAAAGACATAAAAACAAGCACACAGCTTATATTCACATATTGGAACAGGGCCGAAGCCTAATGTTTACAACTACTGCCTCGGGGGCTACATCGACGAAATAAAAGATCCTAGTCTAGTCCTATAATCTAGGACTCACGTCGCGGAAGATAGGGGGCGAGGCTGGGGTAATCGAACGGGCCATCTCCAAGGCTGGTATATCATCCTGTGGTGCGGGGGCTCCTTGCTGTCCCATCTCCTGTGATTGGTTATAAGAAATAACCGTTAGTCACAGAGCTAAGTAGAAAATACATCCCTCCCCGGATCCATATCCATGGGGCGGCTAAAGGACGGAAATAAAATAACCGAAGCAAGGAAGATAGTTAGCAGCAGGTAAACATATATATATATATATCTACATATATATAGATCGGGCTTTCCGCCCTAATATCCGTAATCGCGCCGTATGGTAAATACGCAACACTATTTCGCGCATACACACACCCAGGTATTCAAACCTGTACGCACACAAAAAGACCCTATGTCGACACAGTTTAGACCCCTTTATTTCAAGCAGGGGAGCTAACCCCGCGGGCCTCACCGATGTGGCGGTCGGTGACAGTGGCCAGTCTTGCCACTTTTGAATGTAGTCGTACCGTATCACTCAGGCCCTCCTGTACAACTTGGTGTACCAACTGGATGTGAGCGACATCCGGCGAACCGATTTGTAGGCCGACCAGCGGAGGCAAAACTGTAGGTTCGGAGTGGTGACAACCCGCTGTGCACATCTCCCTGTGGCCATGAGTCGTCACCCACCCGCACCAGTACGAACGGTCTGCGAGCGTGACCAACCCGCCACTTCCAAACAATCTTCACCCGCTTAATAATAAAACAAGCGCTTAAAGTACGTGGCAGATTACTCGACCCGTCCCACAACCTCTGACCGGGAGGCTTAGCGGTATGAGGGCTCCTTGCTTGGGGCTAACCTGGGAGGAGGGACTCGACTCCGGGTTCTCCCCAACTAAGGCCTCGCAGAAGGGAGGATAAGCACCACATTATAGCCACGACAGCGCTGCATTTAGTAAGTAAATTAGGCCGGAAGCAGGGGGCCTTAACACTAAGCAGAGAAGTAGGCCGAAAGCAGAGGTCATGTTAAGCAGAAAAGTAGGCCGAAAGCAGATGTCATGTTAAGCAGAAAAGTAGGCCGAAAGCAGAGGCCATAATATACAGAAAATTAGGCCGAAAGCAGAGGCCATAATGACAGGACCAGTGCGAGACTGGATTTAAATGAAAGTACAGAATGTAAATGCGGGGACCAGTGCGAGACTGGGTTTAAAGGAAAGTACTGAATGTAAATGCGGGGGACCAGTGGGAGACTGGATTTAAAGGAAATTACTGAATGTAAATGCGGGGACCAGTGCGAGACTGGATTTAAAGGAAAGTACTGAATGTAAATGCGAGGGACCAGTGCAAGACTGGATTTAAACGAAAGTACAGAAAGCAGTAAGCATATAAAAAGGGTTAGTAATCCAATCACTCCATAAGAGGAGGCTTCATTCGTCGACTCCGTTCTTAGAAGGAGATTCTGCTCTTATTCTTTTGTCGCAAGTTTGTCCCTTTATTATTGCCGCGGCGGTATCGAGTTTCAGCGCCGCGCCGCGATTTTATTCCGATTTTGCGTTGATATTCCGAACTTAGTCGATTCTTTAGATCGATACGCGTAATCTTTATTAAGCGTTTAAAAATATGCGTCGAGGGGACGCCGATTCATTTTGATGAATTTCGCTCTTTTTCGGTCGTTTATTTTCGCTTGTAAAAGCTTTTGGAGGACCAAAACCAGAGGTCACACCTCCCAACTTTGATAGTAGTTGAAAAATACCTTTAATTAGAGCCCATGATTTTTGGTGATTTTTGCGAACTTATTTGAGCGTTTATTTTCTTAAAATAAACTTTATAATGGGTTTTAAGAATATTAAATCTTTTCCTAAAATTCCCCAAAAATTACTGGAGGTGCCCCTTAGAGTGGGGCACATTTTCCATTTAGAAAGTTCCCCCTGAAAATGCCCCAATTGCCCTTAAAAAATAAAGTGGGGGGAGGGGCTGTTTTGGGGTGCGGATAGGGAAAGGGAGGAGGCGCAGGGGTCTTGCACCCTGCGCCCTCCCGCGGCCCCCGCAGCGGATCCGCGGCGGATCCGTTGTGGGGGCACATATGCTGAGGCGGGGGAAAGGCTGGAATTAAGGTGCGGGAGGCCGCCCGATCTCCTGGGGGAGATCGGACGGCTCTCGCCATCCCCGCCCGAAGGCGGCCCCAGCTGCCGCCGGGCAGCGGTCGGAGGGGCCGGCGCCGCCCCCGGTCGGTGCGCTGGGGGCTGGAGACTCCTCCGGTGGTGGTGTCCGGCGGCCTGCTGCCGCCGGCCACCGCCGGGGGAGGGCGAATAAGGAGACGGGAGGCGGGGGCGTGGCCTGCATGGCCATGCAGGCCAGCCGTGCCGCCGCCTCCGCTGGGAGGGCATCGGCGCCACACCCAGTCGGTGCGCCGGGGGTCGGCGGACACCCCGGTGGTGGTCCCGCGGCCTGGCGCCGCCGGACCCCACCGGGAACTTGAGCAGGAGGGGAGGGGGAGGCGCGGCGCAGCCTGCATGGGCCATGCAGCTGGCCGCGCCGCCGTCTCCTCGGGGAGGGACCTCCCTGCCGCCCCTGGTCGGGGCGCCAGGGAGGGGGCAGACCTCCGGCGGGGGTCCGGCGGCCTGGCGTCGCCGGGCGCCGCCGGGGGAGGGGTTTCAACCCTTACAGGAAAAAGAAGAGGGGGAGGCCACGGGTGCCGCCGGGGCTGCGTCCTCCGGCGGCCCGACCGCCTCCCCTGCGCCGGTGTCGAGGCCCCTGGGAGGGGGCCTACCTCCCCCAGCGCCACCACCGGAGCTGGGGAAGAGGGTTTCCACGGCCAGCTTTCTCCCAGAGTCTTGCAAGGCTCGGGGCGGCGGCCGGCGGCGCTCCGGCGACGGGGAGAGGGGTGGCCTTCTCCGGGAGGTAGGAAGGAGGAGGGGAGAGTTCTACCTGGGGATGGGGGGCTCGGGTGTTGGAGGTGCGGCCGGCCATGAGGGAGGAGGGAGGTGGCGGCGGCTTGGGCTGGCTGGGCTTGCTCCGGCAGGGTAGAGGAGGAGGGGGTGGCTGAGTTTGCTGGCAGGGGGAGAGCTTGAGAGGGGGAGGGTGGTGTTCTGAAAGGAGGGGCTTGGCCCTCCTTTTATAGGAAGGGGGAGGTCTCCCCCCCCTCTCCTCCTTTTCCCCCACGTGGGGATAAGGGAGGGGAAGATATTTTCTCCCCTCCCCTCCCTTCTCTCTCTCCTGCCCACTTTGCCCCAAATAGGGGCTGCCTATTCATGGGCAGCCCCCTTCTTGGGGGGGGGGGATTTCTCTCTCCTCCCCCCCTTTTCTTTTCATTTCCCAATGAATTTCAAGCCGGGGGGGGGGGGGGGGGGGGGGGGGGGGGGGGGGGGGGTGGGGGGGGGGGGGGGTGGGGGGGGGGTGGGGGGGGGGGGGGGGGGGGGGGGGGGGGGGGGGGGGTGGGGGGGGGGGGGGGGGGGGGGGGGGGGGGGGGGGGGGGGGGGGG
>JAWHQI010002740.1:0-26757 GCA_033032865.1 Dactylorhiza incarnata
CCAATACAAGGATCTCCTCGTCCATAGCCATTTTTACGAAGAGCTTCATGGTACATAGTAGGGACGATGGTGGTAGATATTTTCAAGACAAACTGGCTGCAAAAAGGACTGAGATTTGCCTAAGAAATAACATTAGTAATATGTGTTGTGTACTCCCTCGTTCTCCCTTACTCAAAGCAATGAGAACATCCTGATCTGATTCTGCTGATGTAAAGGAAACATACATTGAGGAGCTGGCATCGAGAACCCGGAGTGGAAGCAACTATGGGAGTGAGAGTAACAGGACGAAGTTGAGAACAGGAAGAATATATTATTTCCACTCTAAATAATAAATATTACACGACACATCTATATATACACGAATGGAGGAGAAATCAAACCAACACTAGAGGTTTGGGACCAAAAAGAAGAAGAAGAATATGGGGCTTTATAGTGGGCATTTATTGTGGGCTTTATTTCAACTCTTCCCCTCAAGATGAGAGTATATGTGGATCATTCACAGCTTGGAGATATTATCGGTGAATGTGTCACATCTCAGACTCTTAGTAATCTATCTGCTAGTTGATCTTGGGATTGACAAACAGTGTGTTGACGTTGCCTTTCTCCAGTTGATCTTTGATGAAATGTCTGTCAATTTCAACATGTTTTATTCTGTCATATTTAACAGAATTATGACAGACGTTGTCTTTCTCCAGGTGATCCTTGATGAGATATCTGTCAATTTTAACATTTTTATTCTGTCATGTTTAAAAAATTATGACCAATATTGATAGTCACTTTATTATTGCAATAGAGACGCATGCATTATCCATCATGTAGTCTTAGATCCTGTATTATAGACTGAAGTCATAGTCTCTGCATATCCCTTGTGACATTGTTTTGTATTCTATTTCTACAATTGACTTTGCTACTGATAGGAAAAGAGATTTGTATTATTCACACTAAAGGGGTACATATATATACACACATAAGAAGGGTTCCCAACACCTAGAGGTGAGCCTAAGAGGGTCTACAACCAGAATATACAATATAATAAACAATACATCTAACACCCCCCCCCCCCCCCCCCTCAAACTCACGGGGGTTCATACACCGAGAGTTTGGATAATAGATAAGCATGTTGGGACCGAGTCTGCGGCTTAGTCATCAAGTCTGCAAGCTGCTGCTCAGAAGGAACAAAGGAAGGAGCAAGAGTTCCCCGACCATACTGCTCACGAAGGAAGAAAGCATCCATCCCAATGTGCTTGGAAAGAGAATGCTTCACCGGATTCAAGGTGATCTGAATGGCACCGGTGTTATCACAGTGGAGTGGAGTGGGATCCGGAGAAGAGACACCAAGATCCTCAAGGAGCCAGCAGAGCCAAATAATGTCCGCAGTAGTAGTAGCCATGGCACGCAGCTCAGCCTCAGTACTGGAACGAGAAACCCCGGTCTGTTTCTTGGACTTCCATGCAATATGTGAAGTACCCAAGAATAGACAGAAACCAGTGACAGATCGGCGGTCAACGGGATCACTGGCCCAAGTAGCATCCGAGTAAGCACGAAGCTGCAGAGAACTGCTACTGGAGTAGAAGAGACCACGTGAAGTCGTCGCCGGAGATAACGCAACAGCCGCAGTAGATGACCATAATGCACAGAGGTAGGCGCACCAACAAACTGGCTCAAAACATGAACAACATGTGCAATGTCGGGCCGAGTAATAGTAAGGTAGACGAGGCTCCCGACAATGTGACGATAACGAGTAGGATCAGAGAGTGGAACCCCATCATTCGGTCGTAACTAAAGGTGAAGCTCCATAGGGGTGTCCACGGTGCGAGAGTCAGAGAGAGCAGCCCCGAGCTAAAAGATCTGATGTGTAACGCCGCTGAGAGAGCTGAAAACCACAGTCTGTAGAGGTGACCTCAAGGCCCAAGAAATAGCTCAGTTGTCCAAGATCAGTCATCTGAAACTGCTGCTGGAGGTGATGTTTGACGAATGTCACATGAGTAGGGTCATCACCTGTAATGATCATGTCATCCACATAAAGTAATAGAAGAGTCCGACCACGATAAGAGGAGTGCACAAACAAGGCTGGATCATGCGGGCTCGGCTGAAAACTGGCGGCAGTAATGGCCGAATTGAAACGAGCAAACCACGCGCGGGGCGCCTGCTTGAGCCCGTAAAGAGCTCGTCTCAAGCGGCAAACAAGTCCTGGAGGAGAGGAAAGACCGGGAGGAGAGGAAAGACCGGGAGGAGGGAGCATGTACACCTCCTGCTGAAGGTCACCGTGAAGAAAGGCGTTCTTCACATCGAGCTGGAACAGAGACCAGCGACGAACAGCTGCAACAGCAACAAGAGTGCGGATCGTGGTCATGTGAGCAACTGGAGCAAAAGTCTCATCATAGTCACGTCCCTGCTTCTGCTGAAAACCACGAGCCACGAGACGGGCCTTGTAACTCTCTACAGAACCATCTGAGCGAGTCTTCACCTTGAAGACCCACTTGCAAGTAATGGGAACAGCACCATGGGGGAGAGGAACAAACTCCCAGGTACGAGTGTGCTCAAGCGCCTCCAACTCAGCAGACATAGCAGTCTGCCACTCAGGTATCTGGGCAGCCTCACGATAGGAAGTCGGCTCTGGAGTACCACAGGCGGTAGCAGGGAGAGCAGGCAGGTCCAGAGGTAGTGTAGCAAGGCTGAGTCGGTCGGGAGGACGTCGCTCACGAGGTGGGTTGCGACGAGTAAGAGGATCATCCACAGGGACCTCGCTGGAGGAGACGGGCACTAAGTCGGGGGGCACAGGAGACGAAGGACCAAGATGGGAACGACGAGTGTAGTGATATGGAAGGGGAGCGACGAGTGTATCAGAGGAAGAGGTGGAAGTAGAGATCGGAGAGGTCGGAGATGGAGTGGTCGATGGTAGGAGGAGAGGAGGATATACCGGTGGAGAGATGGGAAGAGTGAGAAACTGCACATCAGATGGGGTCACAGATGAGTGTGAGGTCGGAGAGACGAATGACACAAAGAATGGGTGAGACTCATCAAAAGTGACGTCACGTGAGATACGAAGACGACACGCAACAGGGTCATAACATCGGTAGCCCTTGTGCTCAGTACTATACCCAGAAAGACACATGGTACGGACTGAGCAGAGAGCTTAGTGCGCTCTCGTGGAGGAAGGACATAACACCGACAGACACAAACACGAAGATGAGTGTAACGTGGAGGTCGAGAGTACAAACACTCACTAGGACACTGGCCCTGAAGGAAGGTGGATGGCTGCAGGTTAATAAGATAGACAGCAGTGGAAACAGCCGCAGCCCAAAAGTGAGGAGGGACATGAGAATAGATAAGAAGAGTGCGTGCTGTCTCGACAATATGACGATGCTTCCTTTCAGCGATGCCATTCTGAGCATGGGCACCGGGACAGGAAAGCTGGGGAAGAGTGCCATGAGTAGCCAGCAGATCGCGAAAAGCATGAGAGAGGTACTCCCCCCCCCCCCCCCCCCCCCCCCCCCCCCCCCCCCCCCCGCCGGAATCGGAACGAAAAATACGAATGGAAGCGGAAAACTGGGTGCGCACCATAGCAGAAAATGTAACATATATCTGAAAGAAATCAGAACGAGCATGCATAAAGTAAACCCAACAGTAACAAGAATAATCATCAACAAAAATAACATAATATCGATGACCGCCTTTGATACAAAAGGTGCGGGACCCCAGACATCAGAATGAACTAAATCAAAAGGATGCGAAGATCTTGACTCACTAGACGGATAAGGGAGTTGGAGTTGTTTACCAAGCTTACAACCCGTACAAGAATGAGACCGATCAACAAAAACACGACCCAAAAAACCATGACTAATAAGCGACGCAAGGCGCGGGCCACTAGGATGACCAAGACGGTGATGCCACTGAGAAAAGGCCACCGAAGGAAGACAAAAGGTGACAGCAGCCGGAGATGACGAAGTGGAAGGAAGATGGAGGCGATCAAGGATGTACACCCCACTACGGCGACGGCCAACTCCAAGGAGTGTCCCTGTCAGACGATCCTGCACACGACAAACAAACTCATCAAAAACAACAAGGCAACCATGGGATGTGAGTTGGCTGGCGGATATAAAATTCATGGATAGCTTGGGTATGTAGGCAACGTCGGGGATATGAAAATGGCTAGTATGAAGGAGGCCACGACTAGTAATGGGGAGAATAGTACCATTGGCTACCATGATACTAAGGGCAGGGAAAACAGGCTGGCAGGATGAAAGGTGTGTGACATCATGAGTCATATGAAAAGAGGCTCCAGAGTCGAGCAACCAGTCGGAGGAAGAGATACCTGAAGGGGCAGAAGCTGCCGGCTGAGAGGTAGAAGCATCATAAGCATCCGGTGAAAGAACTGAGACAGTAGAGCGAGGCAGGGATCCCTGAGAGAGCTGCTGAGCAATCTGCTGTGCAAGCTCAGAAATAGAGAGAGACTGTGCCACAGCAGAGAAAGGAGCACCGGGAGCACGCCGCTGACCAGACTGCTGAGCTCTCTGAAGCTTGCGGCACTCAGATTTGACATGACCAAGGCACTGGCAGTAGTGACAGCGGACAGATGGGCGACGGGGAGCACCAGATTGAGCCGAAGAGGCGCCGGAGGACGAGGAACAGGGCGCACCGGTGCACTGACAAGAGAGGACAGCGGTGGAAGCTGGGGAGCAGCCAGAACAGCGTGAGGCATCCCCACCAGGAGAAGTAGCGGAGCCCAAGGAGTGGAGACGAGTCTCCTCAGCGATCACCAAGGCCAAAGTATCGCTGAGAGACGAAGGTGGATGCCGGTGCAGAAGCTGAGCACGAATGGACTCGAACTCGGGGCGTAGGCGCATAAGAAACTCAAACAAGCGCTGACAGTCGCGATCCCGAGAGATAGCAACACACTGAGGGCATGTTGCACAGGGAGAAGGAGTCATCTCGTCGCACTGACGCCAGAGATCTAGGAGCTCAGCAAAGAAGGTCTGAACAGACCGATCACGCTGGTAGCAGACGCCAAGGGTCTGGAACAGAGAGTAGCGCAGGGCCTGACTGGACGGCTGATAGAGACGACGCAAGTGATCCCACATCGCCTTGGCCGTAGGGAGCTCGTAGACAGCCATCCGAATGGGAAGCTCGCAAGACTGACAGATCACGGCAATCGCGCGAGAGTCGTCTGAGCGCCACCGCGCTAAGTCGGAGCCCTTGGTGGAGGCGGTCGTGCTGGCAGTGGAAAGGTCGGTAGCAGGAGCAGCAGGCGCCGGTGCAGGGGCAGGCTCAGAACCGTCAATGTGGCCCCATAGATCAAGGCCACGGAGGATCACGCCAACGGTGGCGGACCAAGCCTTGTAGTTACGCCCGTCGAGGATGACATCGGCCTTCTGGAGGAAGGTAGAGGAAGACGATGCCATCGAACCAAAAGATCGAGAGTAGGAGCAGAAGCAACGAGATCAGACGGGATCGTTCGAGATCAGACGGGAGCAGTGCGGCAGATGGAAAACGAACAGGCAGTCGCCGATCAAAGCAGGCACGCCGAGATGCGCGAGAACAGACGCGCGAGAGCAGTCGAGACCGGCGACGCGCGAGAACAGGCGACGCGCGAGAACAGGCGTGCAAGAACAGGCGCGACAGTCGCCGATCGAAGCAGGGAAGACGAGACCGGCGAAGTCGACGGAAGCAGTAATCGGGAATCACGATTGGCGAAGCTGAATAACAAGCGATCGACCGAAGCAGGGAGATTGGGATCGACAAGGCAGTCGATCGGCGAAAGCTAACGAGCGTTGGCTGGACGAGCGGGATCGGCTTGTGGGCAGAACAGTGATGCCCTAGGCCTCTGATACCATGATAGGAAAAGAGATGTTATATTATTCACACTAAACGGGTACATATATATACACACACAAGAAGGGTTCCCAACACCTAGAGGTGAGCCTAAGAGGGTCTACAACCAGAATATACAATATAATAAACAATACATCTAACAGCTACCATATTTTGCTTCTTACTTCTCCTGCTCATGAGATTCTTCCAACAAAGAACAATATCCGGTGATGGATTTTCGATCATCTTAACTTCCAGCCCATTCAACATTCATGTATTCTTCAATATTCAAATGCTTGTTATGGGAGAATATGATTCCACATCCGGGAGACTTCTTCATGTACGCTAACACTCATATAGCAGCTTCCTGATATCTCAGTCTGGGAGAATGCATGTGTTGTATCGTATGACAACCTTAGAGGGGGAGGGGGTTAATAAGGTATTTTAAAATTCTTCTTCTTTAAGAGTTGTGTACAGCGAAATATATATAAATGTAAAATAAAGAACATAAGTAATGATCAAAAAAGTAAAAGACAATATATAACAATAGAAGTTTTCTATCGTATGGCGCTAAGATCAAAGGCGGTTTTACAATTCTTCATCATTTTTATACTGAGTCCTCCCGACCCGGTTGGCTTCCGTCAACCCACACCAAAATGCCGACAAGCCCTCTCTAACCTGGAGAGCACTACGTCACCCCGACCAAGATGTCTTCGCAATGACGATTTCTATTTCCTAGATCTTCCCCAATCTACACGCCTCCGCAAAGGCGATTTACCGCAAGGTTTACCTCAACCTCGACATGTCCACAAAAATGATTTTCCACATTCTCAATGCGACAAAAAACTCATAGTACAAAAACAAAATAAGAGAACAAATAGAGAGATGATTTTAAAAGACTCTTCAATAATGAAACCCTTTGACAAATGATCATTGTGAAGCAAATGTTTTGCCTTTGCAGTGCTCTAGTCTCGAGAGGATCTTCTAGGCTTTAAATGATGTAGATCCACACATCTTCATTATTTAGACTTGTTGTTAAAGAAGAGAAACTTGAAAGAGATCGGAGGAGGAAGAAGATCACACATGCTTGAACACCTCCATGAATGAGATCTCTGTCTTGAATCGTTCTTCCTTGATCTCTAAAATTTCGTCCACACAACTCTCAAGACGGCTAGGGCGCTACACAATGACAAAATCTTTGAATTGGAACTAAAAATGCCTCTTTTTATAAACCTAAAAACCTGGTACGAACACTATCGAATCGTGATAGCTCTATCAGATGGGGCTATAATGTACATTTTGAAAAACATGTGGTGATAATGTACATTTTGAACATGTTAGCGATAACACTATCAGATAGCCTATGATAGCTATATCGGATTGGCGATAAGGAACAATTATGCTATCGGATTTCTGGCGATTTAATAGTGCATTTTTGCCGATATCATCTCTGTCATGTTCTATGTTATTAAAGGCGCGCCCCTAAGGTGCTCCTCAGGCGCGAGGCGCACAGCCCCCCGCCTCTGCCTGACAGAGGCGGACGAGGTGCCTGAGGCGCACATAGGCGCGCACCTTGCACATTAAAGGCGCGCCTCGTGGTTTTACGACCAAGTTTTTTATTCGTCAGTTATATGCTATTTGTATAGGTTTTGTAACTGGAAAGAGGCTATTGTTGGAAGGAAAGAACGCATGTTAGTAGAATAATTCATTGTAGCTATATTCAGATCATTGCAAATGGAAAGTTTATCAAGGATGACGTAGATTTCGGCTTCAATACTAGAGGGGCACAGTCCCTTTGCACAAAGAAATAACTAAAAACATCTCAGTATCATCATGATGTTGGAAAAATTCCTAAAATATGATCTAAATTTAGATCTCTTTATGCTAGTAATGACAAAGACATAGAAAATTAAATAAATAATCATCTGCCAAACAAAAGTATAGTATATAAACATCAACATGGCAATGCCTTAATCTATTGTATTTCCATATTTTGTCATTATTTCCTTATTTGCCTCAATTTTGAATGTATTGCATAGCATATGTTTGCATTATAAATCTTAGAACTAGGTGCATTGTCTAACAAAATAAGTGAACTTGGTGCTCCCAGTTCATTGAATTTCAATGAACTGGGCTCTCAGTTCACTAAAATTCAGTGAACCGGCTGCCCAGTTCACTGAATTTCTATTTGAAATCTGATTTTCTAACGCTAGTTATTTTGGGGTTGTAATATATGCAATTCTAGTGTGTTGATATGGTGATAGATTTATTTTGTGTTTTTTGTATTTATAAACTACATTGTCTTTTTTTTCATTTTTGTGCCTCACGTGCCTCAGGCGCTCGCCTGCGCCTAGGCTCCAGGACCACTTAGAGGTAAGGAATCCAATCGACATGAAGACACACACACTCCCTATTCTAGCAATCTGTCCACCCCACATAGAGGTAAGGAATTCAGTGTCACCCCCGCCATCAAGCGACTATCACGAGCAAAGATAGTAGAACGCCGTGTACAAGGCTTTTGTTTTTACTGTGACGAACCATATTTAGCCGGACACAGGTGAAAGCATTTTTTGGCTCGAAGTGGACGACCCCTCGGATGATGAGGATGAGAATGCTGGCTCGGCAGGACCCCTGTACTTCAAGCTTGAGGACAAACTTGATCCGAACAGTGACGGGAGATGTTATGGGTCCACGTAGGGAGTGACGACGCGTGTCCGGAATGACGTGTATCTACTATTACATATCTTTATTTGTCGCGCACTATTATTCTCTCCTTATTCCTGCATGCTTTTATTTCTCCCGCATTATGTAGCCCGTGTAGGGGCATAATTGGTAAATTTTGTTAAACCATTTTCTCTCACTATATATAGGCGGAGAGAGTGGGCTTGATGGTTATGAAGATAAAACTCTAATTCTCTCTCTTGAATCTCCTCCTTCTCCCCTCATCTTCTTGCCTAGGGCTACGGTTGAGCAAGTCTCCCCTCTTCCCTCCTCTCGTAGTTGAGCCCGGCTCCCATTATATCTCCCGTCATTGGGAAGGCTAGGTCGAGGAAGGGTCGTGACGATCCTCTTTGTGATTTCTCCCTCTCAAGACCGCACACCCGCTCCCAATTGGAGGCTCGTATCAATCATCTCATCATAAAAAATTTAAAACTCAAAATATTATCAAGAAACTTTAAGGAAATTTTTTTCGTAATTTTTCCTTAACCAAGCATCAATACATGTTTTGAATTCAATTTTACTATTTCCATTTTCTTATTTTTTTCATTTCCATCAGACCAGATCATATGCACAGTCTTGCAGTCTTGCCGAACGAAATGTATATACATAATCTCTCTTTTCTTCTTTGTTTTCCATTTAATCTACCAAATCATAGCTTGATCTTTCACATTGACAACAAATTCTTTCATGTAGTTCATACAAACCATCTTTCTTACACGGTGGTTGTATTTTTACTGCATATACTCGCATCATCCTAACTCATTCATTTCTAACATTCCATCTCATGTGCCTGTGCAACTGAAGTTGCGGGAATACGTGGATGACACCGAGGATTACATCAACATCATGCTTGATGAGAAACAAAACCAGCTGCTTCAGATGGGGATTTTGCTCAGCACCGCATCCCTTGTCCTCACAGCCGGCATGGTGGTCACGGGTCTATTCGGCATGAGCATCGCCATTGATCTCTACAATGTCACCACCTATCACCAGTTCTGGGAAACCACTTACGGGACCGTAGGAGGCTGCGTCATTCTTTACATCATAGCAATTGCGTGGGGTAAGAAGAGTGGAATTCTACAGTGAAAATATTTTGATCTCACTCTCTTAAATGATTGATTGCACGGAGGGGATTGAACAAAAGCATCGTCAAAAGTTCGAGTTTATAATGAAGGTCATTGAACCCCGCCAAACAAGTGCTATTTTCTCCTTTTCATTTGTAAATGTTGAAACTTGTGATCATTGGGTTATTTGGAATTATATATTAGCTGCATGAATTTGCGCATCGAGAATAATTCGTCGATTTTGTTTGCGACACAGCGTTTCATATTTTTAGGTTGGGTTTGATTTGTTGTTTTAGCTTCTATGTTTTCTATTTGAAGATATTGACTTTTCTTTCTTGATCTGAGAAGTACGTTCACCCTGATTTATTTGGATGTCGTTTATATTTGCAAGATCTTCTATGGGCATATAACTAATTGTTCTTAGTGTATGCATTAATATATACTTTACTACATTTATTATTAAGTAAAATGGAGGTTGCTACATTTGTTGCATGATAGAAACTGATGCGATTGAGAATTATAGGTAGAGAATAGAAACTCCCAAGATTTTGTGTGGTGAAATCCCAAGAAGGGAACATTTGCCAATCCCGGTTGATAGAAGTCGGAGAAGAGTACCCAAATAGTGTTGATATGGGAAGCCAGAGAGAATGTGTTAATGGAATCAATATCATATGTCTGAGCGAACCTCTTGGAAACCAGACAAACTTTATATATGTCTCCATAGTGTCGTCAAGGAGAAATTTGATGACAAAGACTCATCGACAATCAATTATAACGCCTCTAGGTGAGGTAGGAACATGAGTCCAAGTATCCCGTGATGCCAATACAAAGATCGCCTCGTCCATAACAATTTTTACGAAGAGCTTCATGGTACATAGTTGGGACGATGGTGGTAGATATTACCAAGATAAATTGGCTGCAAAAAGGATTGAGATTTGCATAAGAAATAACATTATTAATATGATGTTGTGTACTCCCTCGTTCTCCCTTACTCAAAGCAGTGAGAACATCCTGATCTGATTCTGCTGATGTAAAGGAAACATCCATTGAGGAGCTGACATTGAGAAACCAGAGTGGAAGCAACTATGGGAGCGGGAGTAACAAGACGAAGTTGAGAACTGGAAGAATATTATTTCTAATCTAAAATTATAAATATTACACGACACCTCTATATATACACGAATGGAGGTGAAATCAAACCAACACTAGAGGTTTGGGACCAAAAAAAGAAGAATAATATGGGCCTTTATAGCGGGCCTTTATTGTGGCCTTTATTTCAACTCTTCCCCTCAAGATGAGAGTATATGTGGATCATTCCCAGCTAGTTGATCTTGGGATTGGCAAACAGTGTGCTGATGTTGCCTTTCTCCAGTTGATCTTTGATGAAATGTCTGTCAATTTCAACATGTTTTATTCTGTCATGTTTAGCAGAATTATGACAGATTTTGCCTTTCTCCAGGTGATCTTTGATGAGATATCTGTCAATATTAACATGTTTTTTTCTGTCGTGGTTAGCAAAATTATGACCAATATTGATATCCACTTTATTATCGCAATAGAGACGCATGCATTGTCCATCTTGTAGTCGTAGATCTGTATTATAGATTGAAGTCATAGTCTCTCTTGCATATCCCTTGTGACATTGTTTTGTATTTTGTTTCTACAATTGACTTTGCTACCATATTTTGCTTCTTACTTTCTCCTGCTCACGAGATTCTTCCAACAAAGAACAATATCCGGTGATGGATTTTCGATCATCTTGGCTTCCAGCCCATTCATGTATTCTTCAATATCCAAATGCTTGTTATGGGAGAATATGATTCCGTGTTTGGGAGACTTCTTCAGGTACGCTTCCTGATATCTCAGTCTGGGAGAATATGATTCCGCGTCCGGGAGACTTCTTCAGGTGCGCTAACACTCATATAGTAGCTTCCTGATATCTCAGCCTGGGAGAATGCATGTGTTGTATCGTATGACAACCTTAGAGGGGGAGGGGGTTAATAAGGTATTTTAAAATTATTATTCTTTAAGAGTTGTGTACAACGGAATATATATAAATGTAAAATAAAGGAGGTGTTACAAATCTTCGCCATTTTTATATTGAGTCCTCCCGACCCTGTTGGCTTCCGTCAACCCACACCAAAATGTCGACAAGCCCTCTCTAACCTGGAGAGCACTACGTCACCCTGACCAAGATGTCTTCGCAAAGACGATTTCTATTTCCTAGATCTTCCCCAATCTACACGCCTCCGCAAAGGCAATTTACCGCAAGGTCTACCTCAACCTCGACATGTCCGCAAAAATGATTTTCCACATTCTCAATGCGACAAAAAACTCAGAGTACAAAAACAAAAGAAGAGAACAAATAGAGAGATGATTTTAGAAGACTCTTCAACAATGGAACCCTTTGACAAATGATCATTTTGAAGCAAATGTTTTGCCTTTGCAGTGCTCTAGTCTCGAGAGGATCTTCTAGGCTTTAAATGATGTAGATCCACACATCCTCATTATTTAGACTTGTTAAAGAAGAGAAACTTGAAATAGATCGGAGGAGGAAGATGATCACACATGCTTGAACGCCTCCATGAATGCGATCTCTTTGTCTTGAATCG
The DNA here is from genome assembly GCA_033032865.1 of Dactylorhiza incarnata. Taxonomy (NCBI): domain Eukaryota; kingdom Viridiplantae; phylum Streptophyta; class Magnoliopsida; order Asparagales; family Orchidaceae; genus Dactylorhiza; species Dactylorhiza incarnata. The sequence continues at coordinate 12,209 of JAWHQI010002740.1, forward strand.
TTCTTCCTTGATCTCTAGAATTTCGTTCACACAACTCTCAAGATGGCTAGAGCTACACAATGACAAAATCTTTGAATTGGAACTAAAACCGCCTCTTTTTATAAACTTAAAAACCTGGCACAAACACTATCAGATTGCGATAGCTCTATCAAATGGGGCGATAATGTACATTTTGAACAACATGTGGCGATAATGTACATTTTGAACAACATGTGGCGATAATGTACATTTTGAACAACATGTTAGCGATAACACTATCAGATAGCCTACGATAGCTCTATCGGATTGGCGATAAGGAACAATTATGCTATCGAATTTCTGGCGATAGACTAGTGCATTTTTGTCGATATCATCTCTGTCATGTTCTATGTTATTAAAGGAGCCCCTGAGGCGCGCCTCAGGCGCCATGCGCACAGACCCCCCACTTCTGCCTGGCAGAGACGGACAAGGTGCCTGAGGCGCACTTGCATATTAAAGGTGCACCTCGTGGTTTTATTGCCAAATTTTTTTATTCGTCAGTTATATGTTGTTTGTATAGGTTTTGTAATTGGAAAGAGGCTATTGTTGGAAGGAAAGAACGCATATTAGTAGAATCGTTCATTGTATCTATATTCAGATAATTGCAAATAGAAACTTAATCAAGAATGACATAGATTTCAGCTTCAATACTAGAGGGGCACAGTCCCGCACAAACAAATAACTAAAAACATCTCGGTATCATCATGATATTGGAAAAATTCCTAAAATATGATCTAAATTTAGATCACTTTATGCTAGTAATGACAAAGAGATAGAAAATTAAATAAATAATCTGTCAAACAAAAGTGTAGTATATACACATCAACATGACATTGCCTTAATCTATTGTATTTCCTTATTTGCATCAATTTAGAATGCATAACATATGTTTGCATTATAAAGCTTAGAACTAGGTGCATTGTCTAACAAATTAAGTGAATGGGGAGCTCCCGGTTCATTGAATTTCAGTGAACTCCCAGTTCACTGAATTTCAGTGAACTGACCGCCCAGTTCACTAAATTTCTATTTGAAATCTGATTTTCTAACGCTAGTTATATTGGAGGTTGTAATATATGCAATTTTAGTGTGTTGATACGATGATAGAATTATTTTGTGTTTTTTGTATTTATAAACTATATTGTCTTTTTTTTTCATTTTTGTGTCTCACGTGCCTCAGGCGCTCGCCTGCGCCTAGGCTCCAGGACCACTTAGAGGTAAGGAATCCAATCGACATGAGGACACACACTCCCTGTTCTACCAATCTGTCCACCCCACTTAGAGGTAAGGAATCCAGTGCCACCCCCGCCATCAAGCGACTATCACAAGAATTGGAGGTTGTAATATATGCAATTTTAGTGTGTTGATACGATGATAGAATTATTTTGTGTTTTTTGTATTTATAAACTATATTGTCTTTTTTTTTCATTTTTGTGTCTCACGTGCCTCAGGCGCTCGCCTGCGCCTAGGCTCCAGGACCACTTAGAGGTAAGGAATCCAATCGACATGAGGACACACACTCCCTGTTCTACCAATCTGTCCACCCCACTTAGAGGTAAGGAATCCAGTGCCACCCCCGCCATCAAGCGACTATCACAAGAAAAGATAGTAAAACGCCGTGCACAAGGCCTTTGTTTTAACTGTGACGAACCATATTCAGCCAGACACAGGTGAACGTTTTTTGGCTCGAAGTGGACGACCCCTCAGATGATGAGGATGAGAATGCTGGCTCGGCGGGACCCCTGTACTTCAAGCTTGAGGACAAACTTGATCCGAACAGTGAGGGGAGATGTTATGGGTCCTCACAGGGAGTGACGACGTGTGTCCGGAATGATGTGTATCTACTATTACATATCTTTATTTGTCGCGCACAGTTATTATCTCCTTATTCTGCATGCTTTTATTTCTCACGCACTATGTAGCCCGTAAGGGGCATAATTGGTAAATTTTGTTAAACCATTTTCTCTCACTATATATAGGTGGAGAAAGTGGGCTTGATGGTTATGAAGATAAAACCCTAATTCTCTTCCTCTTGAATCTCCTCCCCTCATCTTCTTGCCTAGGGCTACGGTTGAGCAAGTCTCCCCTCTTCTCTCCTCTCTTAGTCGAGCCCGGCTCCCATTGTATCTCCCCCCATTGGGAAGGCTAGGTTGAAGAAGGGTCGTGACGATTTTCTCTGAGATTTCTCCCTCTCAAGACCGCACACCCGCTCCCAATTGGAGGCTCGTATCAATCATCTCATCATAAAAATTTTAAAAATCAAAATATTAACAACAAACAGTAAGGAATTTTTTTTGGTAATTTTCCTTAACCAAACAAGCATCAATACATGTTTTGAATTCAATTTTACTATTTCCATTTTCACATTTTTTTTTTCATTTCCTTCAGACCAGATCATATGCACAGTCTTGCAGTCTTGCGGAACGAAATGTATATAAATAATCTCTCTTTTCTTCTTTGTTTGCCATTTAATCAACCAAATCATAGCTTGATCTTTCACATTGATAACAAATTCCTTCATGTAGTTCATACAAACCATCTTTCTTACACGGTGGTTGTATTTTTATTGCATATACTCACATCATCCTAACTCATTCATTTCTAACATTCCATCTCTTGTGCCTGTGCGACTGAAGTTGCGGGAATACGTGGATGACACCGAGGATTACATCAACATCATGCTTGATGAGAAACAAAACCAGCTGCTTCAGATGGGGATTTTGCTCAGCACCGCATCCCTTGTCCTCACAGCCGGCATGGTGGTCACGGGTCTATTCGGCATGAACATCGCCATTGATCTCTACAACGTCACCACCTATCACCAGTTCTGGGAAACCACTTACGGAACCGTAGGAGGCTGCGTCATTCTTTACATCATAGCAATTGCGTGGGGTAAGAAGAGTGGAATTCTACAGTGAAAATATTCTGATCTCACTCTCTTAAATGATTGATTGCATGGAGGGGATGGAACAAAAGCATCGTCAAAAGTTCGAGTTTATAATGAAGGTCATTGAACCCCGCCAAACAAGTGCTATTTTCTCCTTTTTCATTTGTAAATGTTGAAACTTGTGATCATTGGGTTATTTGGAATTATATAGTGGCTGCATGAATTTGTGCATTGAGAACAAATGAAAGAGATTCTATATATGGGCATATAACTATTTGTTCTTAGTGTATGCATTAATATATACTCTACTGCATTTATTATTATTAAGTAAAATGGTTGCTACATTTGTTGCATGATAGAAACTGATGTGATTGAGAATTTATAGGTAGAGAATGGAAACTCCCAAGATTTTTGTGTGGTGAAATCCCAAGAAGGGATAATCATGAGGCTCTTACTAGTTAAACAATTTTCATTAATATGAAGAGTTGTTGATCTTTCCCATATATTAGGGTTTAGGGTATAGTTTTTGATAGTTGTGGTATGGTAGGATGGTGGTGGTTGGCTTCCCTTGCAAAATTTGTGGGAGATGAATATATTACATGCCTGTGATGCTATGCAGTAGGTCTTCAGGCAATGGCTGCGCAAAATTGTTGAGATGATTATATTACATGCCTTCTAGGAGATGATTTTGGTGCTGGTCTTGTAGGACATGGCAGTGCCAAAGGCATTTTAGGTGATGCTGATACATAGTTTTTGTGGGAGACAACAATGACATGAATTTAGGTTGTGATGTATAGGTCATGTGATTAGGCCAGCAATGCCCTCAAAGTTGAATATGAAAAGAATAAGAAATTGAGTGTGTGTCGACACATATAAATGTCAGGAGGGAGAAGACTGTCGGGGCCACGCGGACCGATCGCTGGAGTCGCCGGAGATTAATGGCCGCTGGAGATCTGGAACGAGCGACAGGATCGGCGAGGGAGGGGGGTTTCGCGAGAGAGGAAGGAGCGATGTTTCGGGACCTAGCAGTGCGAGTAAAGAGTTTGGTTAGAATAAAAAAAAGCCCTCTCTCCCCCCTCTACCTGTCTCCCTCCCATTACTTGACCACTCTCTCTCTCTCTCTCTCTCTCTCTCTCTCTCTACTGTGCTATTTTCCAAGCTTTTAACCTACTGGCCATCCGAAAATTGGGAAACCCTGAAAAAAATATGAAAAAAACTCCTTTCCCTCTCTCTCTCCCTACCATTACTGGACCTCACTCTCTCTCTCTCTCTCACACACACACAAGGGAAACATTTTCCTCCTTGGGGGATAAGTGAGTAGAGGTCTATATGTAGGGGATTCTCCAAGGGCATGCATATGCCTTTATACTTGAGGTTTTAATCTTAGGGTTTAGGTGAAACCCATCTTTTGATCCATGAGCCAAATAATTTTTATATTTTTATGCTAGACTTTTTGTCCCAAGTCAAGCATTTTTCATCATGAGGGCAAAGCCTAGATATGCCCCCCAAAAATGTATAATTATTGGAAGCAAGAAAATAAGTAATTCCTTTTATTATTTACTGTTTTGATATTTTGACAAACCAAATGGTCTCAGCAAATTTTGGAAAAAATACAATTTGGAAAGCTTATGAAATTATCTACAATTTTCATATAAGGCACTTTAAAATCAAAATTAATTTGGACATCCAAATAGATAGAAGAATTTTGCCAATTCAATTTGATATAAGCACCCCACATCACTCATCTTAAAGCCGATCCTGCAGCTGAGATTGAGTTGGGCCACAATAAAATAGCGGACTTGGCGCATGAAAAATGCGTGGAGGAGATGCTATGTTAGTGTACCGGTCACAAGTAATAAAGTGATTGATTGAGTTATCGTTTCCATTGGGAATGCAAAGCGAAGATTCCCAAAACTACAAAGTCATTGACTATTTAAGCTAATTGAATGTGTGCTTGCTTTGTTTGATATAAAGCACATTAACCAGAGATTAGGGAAATAAGAGAGTCATTCATCCAACCATCACAAATCTTACAACTGTCACTAACCTCAAGTAATGAAAACCAAACACTATCATTAACATCAAGAGGCATGCAAGTGCAAGATTAATAAGACGAGATGAAATAAAGAGCTTACAACCATATAAAGATAGAGAACCCATGGACCTACTACAAAGCTTTGATCTAAGGGGAATTAAAATATGCAGGGAGAAGAGAGGTTTTTCCTCAGGCATGAAGGAAAGAATCATCTCCCCTTCCTCTTTAATCATCTCCCCCCTCTCTACTTCTCTCCCTCCCATTACTTGACCTCTCTCTCTCTCTCTCTCTTTCTCTCTCTCTACTGTGCTATTACTTGACCACTCTCTCTCTCTACCTTTCACGGCAGCTGGGCCCGCCCTGCGCGCTGGCCGGCCACATGCTGAAAAAACCTTCCTATCAGTTGTATTTCATAATATATATTCAAAATTCTCCCTCTTGTACTTTCCTCCAAGGGGTATTTTTATATATGCATGTTATGAAATATAAACATACAATAATTTCAAAAGATAGAGAGGGATGCAACCCCTATAATTTTACATACTTATATACGTGAGGTCCCACAGTAAACAACCCAATACACACACACACGAGCAGCTCCGCACGTGCTTCGCCCGTGCTCGCTGACTCTTAGCGGGCTGCGCTCGCATTCGACAATACCCAGCCGACGACAGCGGGCTTCGCCCACCCCTGCGGGCTTCGGAATTTGTGTGCGCGTGAAATTCGGGCATTTCATCATTAATAAGTCTACATTAAAAGGGAATAAATGAACGCATTATGCATCAAACTATTAAATTACAAACAATGTTATTTAGAAACTTCAATGAAAACCTAAAATAGATTAGAAGTCAGCACTCTAAAAGTCTCTAAAGCATGGAAATTTGGGATAACGAAAGCCAAACAGATAAATTCGCAGTTGCTCAAAAAAATCAGATTGCATCAATTACGATTAAAATCAGTAGCTCTCAAACCATTAAAAAAAACACAATATATTGGGAAGAATTCAATAGATCTATTTGTTTGGACGGAATTAAGATCATGGAATTAGAATTGAAAGCTCAATTTTATTGAAATTGTACTCTAATTTCAATTCTAAAGCCTCATCTCCATCCAAACAAACAGACCCTAAAAAAGGAATGTTGCTTGTGTAAAGTTGAATCTCTTAATATATCATGGTCAGAAGAGAGACCTAGTATGACCGATAAAGAATCATTGAATCCAACATGAAACATGAGAAAGATAACATACAAGAATGCAGTCGCAGATAAATTCACACTAAAAACAGTCATCATGGAAGCGAGGAAAGCCGGAGGAACGCTGTCAGTATGATTGAAGAAATTTGAAATATCCATGTATAAATGAAGCAAATAACATAGGTTTTGCAGCCTAATGCCCTCATAAAGTTAACTATTCAGTACCATGTCTAGGCTGATTATGAGCACACAAATGTTTCACAAAAGAGTACATAAATTGGGGAAATGTTTGACATAGCATGTTTAGATGGGTCATTTTCCGGAGATGATCAATTTTACACTAAACCGTGACGATGGATGGTGGCGCCAGCACCAGAATGGAGCTGGTAGGTCCTGCTGGGTATCACCTGAAGAACCCCTGGTTTCTCTGCATAAACAAAATCCAAGGAAATATCAAAAAAGAAGCTTCAGCCAACAATAAATTTTCTTTCAACATTACAATCACACTACACACCATCCATGTACAATGGCAACAAAAAAGGCAAAACAAATAGTCATATCATCAACACGACCAAATGTCATTATCATAATTTTATCTGGCTTTACGAATCTTTATTTTTCATTTGTTTATGTCGAGTGCAATTGTTGTATGGGGTGTAAAACCTAGGCTATAATAATCATCTCGAATAACCATTCACCAAAGATATCTTAGGTCTACTTCTTCCTAATCAATTCTCTAACAATATAATTGATGCAGGGTATCCTTCATCATGCACAACCTCACAAAATTTGGATCACAAAGAGCTCAAGTGTTGACTGCACAAGATGATTATGCACATGTAGAAAAACTTCATTGGTTTTCCAGCACTTCCAACGACAACACTCAAGCCTTTATCCCAATATAGTGGGGTCAGCTATATGGATCCTTTGTCACCATTGTGCCCTATCTTTAGTCATAATCTCACTAATGCCAAAGTACATCATGTCTTTCCTTATAGTTTCATTCCAAGTCTTTATTGGTCTACCCCTCCCCTGTTTAACATATGCCTAGTGACTAAACTCTCGCAACGCCTAACAGGTGCCTCTAATGGTCTCCTTTGTACGTGTCCAACCCATCTTAGCCGAGCTTCTCGCATCTTCTCTGCAATTGGTGTCACTCCTGTCTTATCCCTGATACATTAATTCCTAATTTTATCCAATCTCGTGTGTCCACACATCTACCTAAGCATTCACATCTCCGCAACTCCCATTTTATGCTCATGTACATAATTCACTGCCCAACACTCAAAACCATAGAGCATCGCTGGTCGAATTGCAGTATGGTAAAACTTGCCTTTAAGTTTTAATGGTACTTTACAATCACATAAGATCCATGACGCGTCTCTCCACTTCAACCAACCTACTTGAATTCTATGTATCACATCTTTATCAGCACCTCCATCTTTTTGAACTATTGATCCAAGATATTTAAAGCACTCACTGCGGAAAATGTCTTGATCACCCAACTTAATAACGATGTCATCCGTCTTTCTTGCACTGCTAAATTTAAGCTCCATATACTCCGTCTTTCTTGCACTGCTAAATTTAAGTTCCATATACTCCGTCTTTGCCCCGTTCAACCTAAACCCCTTCTTTTCTGAAGTGCCTCGCCAAGATTCAAGTTTCGCGTTTACACCCACGCACGTCTCATCGACCAAAACGATATCAACCGCAAACAATAAACACCAAGATATTGATTGTTGGATATATTTGGTGAGCTCATTTAAGATAAGGGTGGAGAGATAAGGCCTTAAAGTTGAACCTTGATGTAAGCCAACAATGATAGAGAATTCATGTGTTAATCCTCCAGATGTCCTCACCCTCTGTGGCATGAATCCAAATTGATTCCCCGAGATGCTAGTCTCACGTCTTACTCTTCTTTCTATTATTATTTATTCGTTCTCATATTTCATGGAATAACTCATTAATTTAATTCATCTGTAATTAACACAATTTTGTATATCTCAATTGTTCTAATACAAAGGTATCAAGATATTTTCTCTTCATTGGTCTGACATCCTCTTTGACTTCAGTATCTTATTGAAGAAATATGTAAGCCACGAAATTCCTTCTTTCCCTAGACATTACCATACTTCGATAGGTATATCGTCTAGCTCAACCGCCTTTCCATTTTTCATCTTCTTTAGAGTATCATTTATCTCTGATACTTGAATTTTACGATAAAATATTATGTTCATATACTCCTCCGATTTACTTAACTCTTCCAAGTACAGTTCATTGTCTTTTGTTTCATTATAGAGTTGATAACAGTATCTTTTTCATCGCCACATCATCCGTCAAAACTGTATATATTTCATCCTTTATGCATTTAACTTGGCTAAAATCTCTTGTGTTTCTCTCTCTAGCTCGAGCAATTTTATATATGTCATGCTCTCCATCTTTGATATCTAGTCGCTTATAAAATTCTTCGTAAGCGTGACTTTTTACTTTAATTACTGCATGTTTAGTTTTTTTCTTGGTGACTTCATACCTTGCCAAATTTTTATATTTATCGTCTACCTAACACAACCCTCACCATTTTTCATCCGGGTTTGGGAACGACATGGTCTGGTTTGATTTTCCAGCACTTCGAATTAAATAATTCATCATGCTTCAAAATTTTTCTTGGAAAACTCAAAACTTATAATCATATCTAAAAAGGACAGCTTACTTGAACAGGGTCATAATTCTCAATATGCAATCATGCATTTGAGTTAATTAGTCCATTTTAATGTCACATAAAGGATTAGAATAGAATAAAAACCTTCTTAATATGGAAAATTTTATTTCATCGCAAAACGAGCAATTAACAGAGATAAAAGAATTCACGTCAGTAGACTTTTAGGCACAACACGCGACCTACCCGAAGGCCAACTCCCGCATCTGACGAGAGCAGCAGCCGCACTCGGCGACAGGATCAGCAGAGAAACCCTCCTCATCAAGGGGATCAAAGGCTGCTCCTGTTGACGGAATCAAAAATCGATCTCGCCGACAGGAGCGGACGCAGGACGTTTCGTTGAGAACGAGAGGAATCAACTGATGGCATGAGCAGAAGTCACCGAGAAAATTAGTCGTCAATAATTAGGACGGGGAAATTTCAGGGAGTCAATTCCTGCTCTGATACCATGTTGAAATAATAGAAAAGAAATAATTAGTTCTATATATTCTTCCATAATGGGGTAATTTATAGAAGTACAAAGAACTATTAAACTTAAAACTAAGGTGCGAGACTAAACCCAAAACACACTTAAAGACTCAATACTAATAACTTTAACACTCCTAACCCATTCCCACAAGCATGCCGAATTAAACCTACTTTTTTTCCAACTCTCAATCAAGAATATAATGTATAACTTTATTTTCCACTATAAATGCCGAATAAAAAATAGAGAGTATATATTTTGAGATGAGTGTCCATCGTCCATCTTGTTTGATGAAAAAACAAACACCAGTATATTTTGATGAGAGTTATTGTTTCATGGTGTGCAAAGAATGCATGAGATTTCCCATGCAGAATATCTGAGTAATCACCAAGGGCAAGCAGAGTGCATCATGGCTATCACCCCAAGGCTATCCAAATTATCTCCATGGCGATGGGCAAAGACCGCCGAAGGTTGAGGAAGAAGAAACCTACCACCAGGCAATCATGGCTATCACCCCAGGTTATAAAGGGACAGAGTATATCGCTCCAATGCGATCCAAAATATCAATTAGGGCAATACAAGAGACTGCATATTTCCCCAAGGTGACCCAAGCAATTTCCCCAAGTGATGCCAAGAAAGAGCACATCGCCTTAGGGCAGTCAGACCTATTGTCCATGGTTGTACTGATGGATGTTGGTCAGATGGATTTACCACATCGCTCCAGGAGTTACCACCCAAGGCATTGCTGAAAACCTTGGTAGGCAATTTCTAAGGATCTGTTTGTTTGGGAGGTGAGAATGGGAGCGGTGGGAATGAGAGCATTGACAATAAAGTGGTGGGATAGGGTGGGAGGCTGTGGCAGTGGGAATGGGAGGAGTTACTAAACAGATTTTTTTAGCGATGCCATTTGCCCCCCAACTGAGATGAAACAAAAACGCCCAAACAAACATACCCTACTAGGTTTAAAGATCAGTTAACCACCGTCTTTAGTTTCATGAGGGAGTATTCTACCTGTGAGAGAGAGCCCAGAGTGACCAAAACATCCGTGGAAGCATTTACGAGTGATCGAGGAGGCCGAGAATTGGATGAGCTAGTCCAAGGTGAAGACCAAAGACTTGCCATAAGTTTTTCTTCGAATGCAACAATACATTTCTTCATTTACATTAAAGTTCTTCAAAGTGAAGAATCTTCTATAAGGGATCCTCTTAATTCTTTTAATCAAACTTTTTCTCTTTCTTATGCTTGAACTGGTTCTAATCATTTGTCTTTCAGGAATCCTTGGTTCTATGTAATGGTTTCTGAGGAATATTTGTTGGGTTGTAAGACCACTAGTAGAAGTTAGGCTAGGGCGGTATTTACTCAGTGTCGAGCGACTAGGTTGTGTGAGGCTCGGGGAGGTCGGTCCCCATTCGATGAAAAAGTGTAGCCGAATGGGCCGACAAACCAATTGGATGCATGGTGTTATCTAGGGGAGAATATTTTCATCTTTATTATATCATGTCCATTACTAGTGGAATAGATTATACTCATAGTGTGATAATTTGAGTTGTTCTTATTGCTTTCAATGTTCTTGCATCTACTGCTACCACTTTTTTGTTGTGTTTATTTTTATAAGTGTATGTTTGTGAATCTTTGTCGTATTTGATAAACAACCTTATTCACCCCGGTTGTGTTACGATTGTACAAGAGGTATCAGAGAGAGGTCTCTGCTTGTTTAACAACCAAAGAAAGTATGGAAATTCAAATGTAGTCAAGCTTTTCCAGGACATTTAACCAATCACACACCCCTCTTCACTGGCGTAAGATTACAACTATTGGAAAACCAGCTTGAAATTTTTCCTCGTCTCCTATGATCTCCTTGTTTGGTAAAATAGTCCGCAACAATATGTTGCATCCACCATCACCACCAACATAGGGATAGTTACAGGAAAATGTACTGACAATGGGATGATATAGATAAGCGATGATATTTGCTAAATGCCAAAGCTATGAATCTACTTTTTCTTGATAAATTTGAATTATTTGAGTTTCTTTGTGTGAAACAGCTTATAACATTTGACATACCCTTGAGGTTACACATGAAAGAACCTCTCAAGTGAAAGAACTGAAACTCGATTTCATTGACGCGTAGTACGAGACCTTCCAAATGAAATTTGGAAAATTGATTGATGAGGTGTTCACTAGATTTACAAATCTTGTGAATGCTTCAAAGTCTCTTGGGAAGCAGTTCCAAAACAGGGACATTGTTAGGAAGGTTTGGAGGTCTCTTTCGGCTATCTTCAATCCAAAAGTCACATACCATTGATGAATCCATCTTAGCAAGTTGAGGCTTGAGAGCCTCTTTGGCAACCTCAAGACACATGAGATAGACTTGAAACTGCAAACTGAAAAGGCGTGATATGTATTCGTCATGTAGTATCACACGATATGTTTTAATATGGAAATGGTAGGTTTTAATTACAGATAATTTTCTTCACCAGTTTAAAGTTTCAACAAGGAAAGTAGGCTGGAAATCTGAGTAAATTTTTGTTTCTAAAGATTCTTCTTTAGAAACCATTGACTATGATAGATCGGTGAGGTAATTTAGGCTTCGTTTGGCGCGGTGGCGGCGGTCGTAAATGTGGTGGTCATCAACCATCGTTCGTGAATGCCCGACCTCACCTAAAAAAATGCATGCATTTTATGCTCAAAACTAGTTTATTTTCTTGGTAGGGGTCATGACCTTTGTCATGCCAAACATACATTCAATGATAATTGCGTTTTTGACCAAACTCACCCGAGCAAATAAGCCGTGCCAAACGAAGCCTTAAAGGATTAGCAATGACTAACTACGGCAACAGAAGCTATAAAATGATGAAGGACTAAATTAGGAAGGGATAAAATGATGACATAAACATATAAACTAATTTGAATGCTACTGATTACAAGTGAAAATCAATTGAAAAGTAAATATGACAACCATATTTATGTGGAAGATAGATAGGCTTGTAGGTTAGTAAATAGTAATCAGAGCTAGAAGAAATCACCAGCGCCCTAACTTGTCAAACATGCAGATAATAGGGAAAGCAATCTACAGCAGCGCTATCATTACTTTTCAAAGGGATCAAACCCAACTGATGAATCCATTAAAATAGTTAGTATGAAAGAGTTACTTACGAGACAACTCGGTAACCTGCTGAGGCGTCAGCTTAGCAGAGAACCCGCTCGCAGCATGTGTGTAATGATAGATCAGCGCCTCCTTCGCCGCATCCTCGCTGCAAAGACAAGGAATGATTTAGCGCAACACAGAACCACTGTCTGCTAACCCTAAACCCTATCAGAAAAAAGACAGGAGCCCAAAACCTTCCGACGACGGATGCTAGGGTACGGATGTGGAAAGCCTCCGGTTCCTCCCCCTCCGGGCGATCGACATAGACGATGTGGACGGCAGTATCGGCGCTGGAATCGGGGACGGAATCGCTGGCGGCCTTGTTCGATTCCTCCGCCATCAGGAAAGAAATGGACGAGATGAACAGGAACACAGTGACCAATGAAACGACGCCGCTGCGCATTGACGAAGCTATCTTCAGAGAATTGAAAATCCAGGCTCTCTTAAAATAGAGTGCTGTTATAAGCAAATCCTTTTTGGTTGCTAGCAAATCAATTTCTACGAGTTATTACGCGTCTTTTTTGAAAATAAGCTTTGTACATGCATTTTTAGTGAGTGTTCAACACGAAAGTTGTAGATCTTCGTCGAGATCTACAACTTTCATGATGAACATTTTTTCCTAAAAATGCACGCACAAGGCCCTAAAATCGCCTTGATCGTAACTAGAGTGAATTTTTGAAAATAACAAGAAAATACGCCTTGTACATGCATTTTTAGGAAAATTGTTCAACACGAAAGTTGTAGATCTCGACGAGATCTACAATTTTCGTGTTGAACATTTTTCCTAAAAATGCATGTACAAGACGTATTTTAAAAGGCGCATAATAACTCATAAAAATTGGTTTGCTAGCAACCAAAAAGTTTGCTTATAACAGCACCCTTAAAATATCCAGCCAGGCAAGTTTATCATAATTAAATATCCAGCCAGGCTCTCTTAAAAAATAGTTGTCCTGCTCAAGAGACAAGACCATCCATTGAAACAATCAAACCTTTTTTTTTTTAATTTAATTTTACTATCAATGTTATTATGTAATAACAGAATTTTCTAGGGTTTCATGAAGTTTATCATAATCATTCAATAATTTTAGGCACAACACGCGACCTACCCACCCGAAGGCCAACTCCCGCATCTGGCGACCCACCCCATCTTGCAACCTTCGTTCCCATTCGTCAGTCGCCCCCAATGACGCCAATCGCGCCCTTGGTATCTTCCGCCATATGTCAATCGACGACGTCACCCCCAACGAAGCCACTCACACCAAACTCGTCCATCTGGCCTCTATTCGCGGCGTCCCAGACCTTGCCTTCGAGTTTTCAAGAACATGTCAGTCGTTAGCATCATCCCTCGCCTTCACTCGCCGCTCCCTTCCGTCTCAATTCCGAGCTAGGGAGCCGAGTTAATTGAAGGATGGTTTGATGTTTTGTTCATGCATGGTACATAAAAAGCATTTAACACTTAAAATATGCAAGATTCAAGGCAAGTTCTTCAGCACCTTTTTCATACATTTACTACTTCACCTTACAAAATCTCCTACCTATGAAATGATTCTAAACCATGAGGTTCCTTCTTCTAATAAAAGACCAGAGGTCAGTCAACACATACTAATTCCTATGCCAACACATCATTCCCTTGGATTTCATAAGCAATCAAAGAAAGCGGCATGCAAGCTTTAGGCTCCGTTTGGCACAGCTTATTTGCTCGGGTGAGTTTGAAAAAAAAGCTGTCATCATAGAACACATGTTTGGCAAGACAATGATTATGACCACCACCAAGAAAAGAAAACTAGTTTTGAACATAAGAGTGGATGCAATTCCTTAGGTGAGGTTGGGCGTTCACAAACAACAGATCATAACCACCGCGTTCATGACCGCCATCGCCGTGCCAAACGGAGCCTAAGTCTTATATGAAGCTAGTTTACAAATTTTTTTTTTTGTGGGGTTGGGGGGGGGGGGGGGGGGGGGGGGGGGGGGGGGGGGGGGGGGGGGGGGGGGGGGGGGGGGGGGGGGGGGGGGGGGGGGGGGGGGGGGGGGGGGGGGGGGGTGGGGGGGGGGGGGGGGGGGGGGGGGGGGGGGGGGGGGGGGGGGGGGG
>JAWHQI010002741.1:0-26714 GCA_033032865.1 Dactylorhiza incarnata
GAGATCGTCATTGTCGTTGATGGCGAGGAGAATGTTGGCCCGGGTGGTATTCAAGGAGTGTACTCCTGCCGCGAGAGAGTTCCTCGATTCTGACGGGGCCTTTACGATGCTCGCAGCTTCTTTCAAGTCTCGTGACAGTTTCTGGTTTCTTTTCCTCTTGGAGCTTTCGCCAAACTATTGTTGGTGTGTTTTCGATTGCCTCTCTGCCACAATTTGAGCCTCGACCCGACGGATAAGATCAAGATATGTTGGTGTCGTTTCCCTCATTAGTGGGAGTGAAATCTTCCTGGTTGTAACGCTCCGAGAAAACTCCGCGCAGGAGCTCGGTGTTGACTCCTAGATTTTGCGTGCCTCCATAGTGAAGCGTCCGAAAAAAATCTTTGAGTGTCTCCCCTCGATCTGTCGGATCCCTGAGAGGTGTGATGGGTCTGGAATGATTCGTTTGCTTGCGACGAATTGTTCTATGAACAAGCGAGCTAGCTCCGTAAAATTGCTAATTTCTCCTTCTTTCAGAGATGGAACCAGATGCAGGCTGGCCCTTGCAGAGTTGTTGGGAATACTTGACATAATAACTATTCTGGAGCGCTGTAATGCGCATGATAGTTGCAAAGTGCTTAATGTGATCCACTGGGTCGTTTGTCCCATCATATGTCTCAAACTGGGAAGCCTAAACCCGGGCGGAACAGGATGCGCCAGGACTTCTTGCGCTAGCGGGAGATGTCGTGAATAGGGCGCTGTGCGGTTGCGTCACGATGCCCCCGAGTCTCCGTTCTTCTTCGATCATGCGCCTCACTTCCTCTCGCGTGAGTCTTTCATCGGTTTGAGCGGCTGCTCTTGTCGAAGCTTGATCGATGTCTTGTACATGCTTAGGAAGGTGATCGGGCAAAAGGAGGTGTAACCCTTGCGTGTTGAGATCCTTTGGACGAGCAGTGTCTTCAGGTACCACCGGGCTTGGGATCAACGACAGTGGATCCCTGATGCGAAGATAGTGTCAGGGGCACAAGTGGCCCCGATGTCTTTTTGGCAATCTGAGCACCCCATCCTGGCATACCTCCATCAAACATATGCGCGTACCTCTCCCTGCCATTGCCGTCAGTCACGAGTATCGCTATGCAGGGATACTGTCTTCTGGATTCTAGAGCTTTTGGGAATACTTTCCCACAGATGGCGCCAAACTGTTGCGGGTCGCACACGGCCCTTCCGCGGTCCGGTCTAAATCGACCGCCTTAGCTCGAGAGTCGAGCCGGTGCGCGCAAACAGTCAATGTGGACGGCAATGGACAAGGAGACTTTTTACCGTGGAAAACCCCAAGGCGGGGTGAAAACCACGTCGTCGGAGCTGTGCCGACTAAACTTCACTATTTTGCTGGAGGTTACAACCTTTAGAGAGATAGAGGGCGACAGGCCGCGCCTCTTTACAATTTTGAGTAAGAGAGATATTCGGAGGGTGACAGGCCACCTCTCGCGATGCTGAATAACTTGGGAAAATTCTCTAAGTCCTGGACTCTTCAGGATCGTGGCTTCACTTGTGCTCTAAGCTTTGCCTTGGTCGGAAGCCTTGTTGCTTGCTGTGAGAGTGCGTGCCTTGGAGCAGAATGCGCACGTTGGAGCAGAATGCGCATGTCGAGGGCACACCTGGAGCGGTCTTGAGAGCGGAGCGCACTGAGGTGCGCTTGGAGCGCTCTGGGGAACGGAGCGCTCTGGGGAACGGAGCGCACTGAGGCGCGCTTGTGAGCGCGCAAAGGAGGAGGGAGAGAGAAAATCCGTAGGAGGATTTCTCTGGGAGAGAAGAGAGAGAGAGAATCTGGATTTCCCCCCAGAATTCGTTCCCTTAATGAATAGGAATGAGCCTATTTATAGATTTTGAGTGGGGGCGCTTCGGTAATTATTCCTCGTAACTACCGCACGAACCAATAGGATCGTCTGAAAGTGGGCACAAGGATTGCCCTATTTAGAGAAATGACGGGACCGCCCCCGGTCGGAAAAATAACCGCCCGCTCCTCGGGGGAGGAGCGACCGGCGAGGGTAGCGGTCGGAGGCGCCGAGGGCGGAGGCGGCGGAGACGAACGGGCGGCTGAATAGCCGCCCGTTTCCGGCGAAGGGGAGGCCGGCGGCGGGGGCCTCCCTGCTGCTTGGGGGTAGGGCGGAGGCCCCCAGATCGGGGCGGCCTGGGGCTGGCCGCCCCCTTCGGCTCGAACGCCGCCCAGGTCGGGCGGCCAGAGGGCCTCCGACCTGGGCGGTTCTTTTCCCAGGCGGGAAGAGGAGGGGACGGCAGCCTGGGGGCTGGCTGCCCCCTTCGGCTCTAACGCCGCCCAGGCGGGAAGAGCAGGGGACGGGCGCTTTGGCCGCCCGTCCCAGGGCACAGAGGCGCCGCCCCTTACAGGGGCGGCGAGCAGGATCGGGCGGCCGGTTTGGCCGCCCGATCTGTGTCCGCAAGGAGACCGCCCTCGTGGAGGGCGGCAGAGGAGGACGGGCGGCGAGATTGGCCGCCCGTTCGGGCTAGCGGGGGGCGTGCACGGCGGCGACGACGGCGGTTACGGCCAAGGCGGTTATGCTGGACCGTTACGTCGTGAGCGGTTATGTCGTTAGTGGCGACGAGAGCGGCTGGCGTTGGGTGATTTCGGGTTCGATCGACCGGTTTAGGGGAACCACATCAATGTTCTACAACTTGTATGTTACCAAGTTTTTGCATATTTGATCTCTGATTTTTCTTCAGAAAATTCAAAATACAGTTATTTTAAGAATTACAAGGCAACACTAACTTGAAGCGACGGGTCTGGCTGAGATCGAGCTAGCCGAGGAGGAAGAGCAGCGGCCCACAACGGATCAGGTAAGTATTCGCTGTGGGGATCCAATCATTGTTTGATTTATTTAAGAAGATTGTTGCCGCCCGATCTCGTTTATGAGATCGGACGACATCTGTAATGCGCGCGGGCGACAGAGATTATCGGGTCTATGCAGTCGCCGGCCGACTTGCCGGAGGCATGCGCCTCTTCCGGCGTAGTCCGACAGCCTGGCTCCGCCAGCAGCCACCGTAATAGGCATTACAGAGGACATTTATCAGACCGCCGGAGCTTGCTCCTCCGGCGGTGCCACCGCCCGAAGACTTCCCGGAGAGGGTCGTCGGGCCCACTCCGGCAAAGTGGGGCTCCCTAGAGAGCTCAAAAGGCCCGAGGAGTCCTTCACGTGCATTGTATATGGGAGGTGGCGGTGGAGCTCAGGTCATCTTCTCCTGCGCCGGCAGGGCTCCATTAATTCGACGTCAGTGGTTTCATTTTGGTTTGGATGGTGGTCTCCCATGAATCAGGGCTGGGGGCATTTATACAGAGGAGGCGAGGCCCCTCCCCCTCCTCTCTCAGTTAAGCTAACCCGACGGGTTATGGTTTTGACTACCAAGGTGTTGCGTAATCCGTGTGCCGCCTCCTCCCTCGGATCCCTAAAATTCCGCCAGCATTCACTCCTCCCCAATTTCAGCCGGAATTCCCTTTTATGGGTTTTCTCTTGGATTGTCAACATGCAACCAGTTTTGGAAGGAGATATTTCTCCTTCAATGATGATTGTCGGACCCTCCTCTCCTTCCTAACCCGACCTAAGGTTTTCTCTTATTTAAGGAGAGGTATGACTGACCATTTAATAAGGGCAACACAAAGGTGTATCAACAACAAGGTTGAGAGCACGTTCTCCTTCCCGACGGGCGGTTTTGCGGGTTATTCATCTCGGCGATCCTTTTCTCCCGGCCGGCAAGCTTCTCTCGTCGTCGTGTTCTTCTGCCGCCGGCTTCGACTCCCGCCGCCGATTTGATTCTCGTCGCATCGCGTACGATCAGACCTTGGAGGATTCGGACCGCCATCTAAATTTTCGGTCTATTATTCTCCTCTATTTAGCCGTATTGTATGTTTGAGAATTTTTGAGAATTATAATATTGATCTCTGCCTGTACAGTAGACGTACCCAAATTTCGGGGAACCACTTAAATCTTGGTGTTCATCTTTTGTGGTGCTTGCTCTTTATATCTTGTCCATTATTATTTTTCCGTAACCTCGTTCTTGGCCGTTAGAAATTTATTTGAACATGAGATCTCATATCTGCACTCGGACATCCGATTTTCATAACACCAAGGTTGGGGTGGTGATGTAGTTGGCAGCCGATGAGAGGAGTGTGGTGGACTTTTAGTGGTAGAGGTTAGAGGGATTTGGGATAGGTTATGTTAAGGTTTAAAATATCTAGAACCACCATCTAAGTGAGGAGAGACTTGGGCTATGTTTGGTTAGATTAAGTTTTAACCCATAGCTTAGAAAATATCTCATCCCAAGGTAAATAAAATGGGAGGAGATGGGATTGGATGAGTGGGATTGAATGGAGTTTTTTTTTTAATTCATAAAAACCTTTTATAAGAAGGGTTTGACCAAACTCAACTATAAGGTGAGTCCCCCATGTGGGTCAAGGTCAATGTGAGCCCTAGTCGTCGAGTGACGAGTCAGTGTTGATGCGACGGAGTTGAATTCAAGCATTCACGCTTTTCGAGACGTCGTATAATTTAACAAGACCTATTTTTATTAACTTGATTAAATGACGTCAGAATTAAGCAAATTGAGTTCTGTTGCACCTGCATTGATTGTACGAGTCCAATGCAACTAACTGAGGCCAATTTCAAGTTCATTTGATCAAAATGATATTTAAGGGCACAAAAAACCTCGAATTTGAATGAAACAAGTTGTCTTGCACTCATATGGGTCATACAAGTCTAATGCAACTGACGTAAGTCAATTCTAAGTTCATTTGCTCAAAATGATATTTTGGGTTCGTTGTGTCGAACAATGTTACCTAAAACAGTCATTTTCACCCAATGATCTCGTATTCGAACGAAATGAATTGTGTTGCACTCGCATGAGTCATACGAGTCTAATGCAACTGACAGAAATTAATTATGAGCTCATTTGCTCAAACTAACATTTCATGGTGCCAAAAAGCATGGTCTAAACAATCACTTTTACTAAACAACCTCGAAATCGAACGAAACGAATTGCGTTGCGCTCATATGGATCATACGAGTCTAATGAAATTGATGGAAGTTAATTCTGAGCTCATTTGCTCAAAATGATATTTCATGGTGACCGTGGAACAGCGTCGCCTAAAACAACCACTTTTACTAAACGATCTCGGATTCGAACGAAATGACTTTCGTTGCGCTTGTATGGATCATATGAGTCTAATGCAACTAACGTAAGTCAATTCTGAGTTTGGTTGCTCAGAAAGCCGCGTTGAGTTGTCGCGTAGTGTGATTTAGCCTGAATTAACCAACTTTATCACTATACATCTCAACGAGGCGTGATCGACATCATTGACTTTGCTTTGATCTCGTGAGATCACTGCCACTGACCGAGATCAATTCCAAGTTGATTTACTCAATTGTCTATATTAAGTCATTGTACCTTAAACCCTCAAGGGTTCAATTGAACTGACTAGACCTCTTTTTAAAGTTAGGATGTTACAACTCACTCTAGTGAAATTTAAAGACCCCAACTCTCATTTATTCCCAGATCTCCTCTCAACTTCCTTACCATAGAACGGCCTTCATAGTCATTTTCTCATGCCAATGCTTCTCTAAGTTGGGAAATGTGAAGTAGAGATGCAGCCAGGTTAGATACATTGAAGAAAATACGAACATAATTATATTTAAGAACTAATGTTTATGTTGTTCAAAATTTTCCACTCCACGGTATGCAGCTAAACAGTGAAATTATTAATTTCAATTCTTGTGACAGAATTCTTGTCTTCAGCCGAATAACAGAATTAAAATTGGGTCAATTACAATTCATGAGTCAATTCTAATTCTCACCTCTGAATTCTTTCCAAAGGATGATTTCACTTAAGTCGAGAAGAAAAAGTGTTAGTATTTTAATTCCTCTAGTTGTAAATTGAATCACAAATGCTTCTCTTGCATTTTTTGTAAAATTTATATAGGTTTTTTATTCTAGGATTTGCAATACTTAAGTTGTTGAAATTATTATTTATCTTAATACTGTAACAGTTGTTAAAAATTGGCAAAATAGAGAAATCAGTTCCTTAAATTTAGATATTTTATGAAATCAGTCATGAAAGTTTATCTTAGCTGATTTTGGTCCAAAAATCCTTTGTTCTATTGAAGTTAATCATTATCCCAAATTCTGTTAAAACGGTTTCATGGTCGGAGGTGCAACGACCAGAGACTTGAGGACTGATAGACTAAAATTCTTCGTGTGTAAGATTTAGTTACAACTCTATTCTATGGGTTGACAAGGCAAGTGAACCTATCATTCATAGCATATGAGATAAATCTATCTCGTGTCGTATTCCTAGGGATCCTTTTGATTACTCGCACTCACTTGTTTTTTATTATCTTACCAATGACATTAAAGGTAATTTCTCATATTCTATATTAATTTATACTAAAATTAAAATCGAGTTTTTTAAAATAATCTAATGATAACGAAAGAAATAGTGATTGGTAAAGTAACGTTTGAATGCACAAATTACTTAGATCTATATGATCCTTGATTCCCAACTTTTTTTCTCTTAAATTCTTCTAGACCATGGGGATTTAATGATTACATCGACTTCTCTCTCGAACAAAACGAGGACTAATACGACTTTATTGTTATGTAAATCTCTCTCTTAGCTTTGACACTAACACATGAGAATTGTCTTCCTATATCTCAAAGGTTGCATGGAACTCCCTTTATCTAGATTAGATCTATTCAAACTTAGGATTTCACAATCACAAAAGTATGAAATTATACAAGAGATACCAATCCGGATATAATAAATCTAGCGAATTCAACATACGTAGATAAATTGTAGAGAGAAATAAGAGATAAGAGAAAAACTGAAATCAATTCTCACAATATATTAAACTAAGTTCATACATCCAAACGTTAAGGTAAATTAGTTTCAGTACATGGAGATTACAATGGAATAGAAGAAAATAAAGAAATTGAAAACATTATGAGTTGATCTTCAAAACTTCTCCCAAGGCGATCTCCTTTTCTTCTCCAGAAATTTTGATTTTAGAACTCTCCAAAACTCTTTTTTTTTCAGAATAGAATAAGTCTTTTAACTCAAGATCAATTAAAAAGAAAAGGTTGTCGTACATGGCTTGACACACGGCTGTGTATGTCTCATCAAACAATTATGTTAAGAGCCATGTCGGTTCAGCAGGTGTGTTCCTGGGCACGGCATGGTTCCTTGTCGTGTCCCGCGTTTAGATTTTTAACTGTTGGGAAGGAGAGATGTACATGGGACTAGTACCAACCCATGTCATTGTATGTGTCAACGGACACGACACATAACATGGATGTGTCAAGCAATAAAATGATGTCATGTACGTATCAGGATGTTTCTTCATCTATTGAAGTATGGCAAACGGGTAGAAGGAGTCGTGTCAGTACCAGTGTAAGATGTCGTGTGTCTCGGGATATTTCTTCATCTGCTACATGGGTTGAAGAAGTCATGTCAGTACCTGTGTAAGAAGCCGTGTGTTAAAATTATATGTCACCTCACCGATCCGTGGGAGGCTACATTTCCAAATCCGGGAAAGCTTGTTTTAGGAAGGCTATGTTTAGAAAGCATTTGAGGCCGGTCAAATTCTGAATCTTATTCCTTAGGAAAATTAATTATGGCTGTTATTCCATTCCTATTCTCTCCTACTCTATTGGCCAGTTATTCTATTTAGGAATTATTCCTAATCAATCCACTGCAGTAACTGTTATTAAAATAGGGGGGGGGGGGGGGGGGGGGGGGGGGGCTGTCTTTGTTCTGTAACTGAAGAGGAGGAGGTGGTGCGGTCCAAGCCAGAGGAGCAGATTTCTCTTTTACGGCAGAGAAGGCAGCAGCAGTGGTGCGGTTCAGGTCAGAGCAGCAGCGGCAGCAAGGACTTCTCCAGGCGGCCTCATCGCGCGACGTTTCTGTTGTTCCAGGCGGAGCAACTTCTGGCCGTTGAGGCGGCGGCAGTTCCCTCCTCCAGGAGGCTTCATCAGGGTTAAATCAGGATACTTTTTTAAGGTCTGCAGTTTTATTTTTTATTAGCCCTGTAATATTGTAACTCCCGATTTTATAGTGGATCTTTTCGGCGCGCTCTCCCCGTGGAGGGTAGGAGCTTCTCTCTGAACCACGTAAAAATCTTTTGTGTCGTCTGTGTGTGCTTGGAAATCTCGTTCTGTGATTTGTTTCTTTTGCGCGATTGATTTTGCTCGATATTTATTTCCGTTGCGCTACCGCGGTACTCGATCTGATTGCACAACAATTGGTATCAGAGCTAGGTTCCGCGGGAGTGATCGTCTGGACTTCTGGTTCTAGATCTGGGTCAACAGTAGGTGACGACAAGGTCCCGCTCCCTACCTTCTCAGATCTGATCTGAGAACAATATTCTAATCACTCAGTTAGCACTGGCGAGCAAAATTAATGGCGGCAAAATTCGAGATTTCCAAGTACGACGGCAAGATTCGATTTCGGCTTATGCAGAAGCGGATCATGGCGGTTCTCGTTCAGCAAGGACTCCACAAAGGCGCTACTCGGCAAGGAGAAGTCCGGCGTGAAGAAAGACGAGGAATGGTAGGAACTGGATCTGAAGGCCATCAGCACATCCGTTAAGTCTCGCCGACGAGGGTCATGTAACAACGTGGTCGACGCTGACACCACATTAGACCTATGGAAGAAATTAGAGGAGCTGTATATGGTCAAAATCTCTCACAATAAGCTCTATGTGAAGAGACAGCTATACAGCCTAAGGATGTCTGGAGCAATAAACTGCTAGAACACATGAATGCTTCAAAAAGCTGATTTCTCAGCTGCGTTGCATGGACGTAAGAGTTGAAGAAGGAAGACCAGGCGCTCCTATTATTGTCTTCCTACCGAAATCCTATGACCATCTGGTCACCCACGATCCTCTACGGAAAGGATACACTCAAAATGGAGGAGGTGATGACGACGCTGCTATCAAACGAAACGTGGAGCAAACCTGGTCCAGCACCAGCGAAGGTTTGTTTCGTGAAGAACAAAGAACCGGTCAGAGGGAGATCGAGAGACAGAGGGAAGAAATTCAAATCGGGCTAGTTCTAAATCTCGAGACAAGAAAAATCAGTGCCACTACTGCAAGGAGAAAGGGCACTGGAAAATCAACTGTCCGAAAGAAGAAGGCGAAAGAGAAAAAACAAGAGCCTCAGCAGGCGGCGGTGGCCTCAGACCCCGAGAGTGACGCCGATGTACTTCATGTACGATCCACTCTCGACACCGCTAATAGCGTGGATCATGGATACTGGGTGCTCGTACCACATGTGCCCAAACAAAGAATGGTTCTCCAGTTTTAGGCAATGTGACGGCGGTCACGTCTTATGGGAAATAGACTCAGAATGCAAGACGCTCGGAATCGGTAGCATCAGAATCAAGATGTTCGACGGAACGATCAGAACCCTTACTGACGTAAGATACGTGCCCGATCTAGGAAGAGTCTGATTTCCCTAGGTACTCTAGAGGCGGCCGGGTGCTCTTACACCGGCGAGGGAGGATATCTGAAGGTCAAGAAATGTGCCCTGGTGGTCATGAAAGGAGAGCGCTCTGGCACTCTCTACAAGCTGATCGGCACTACCATTGCTGGCGACGCGGCGGTTTCTGAAACAACAGAATGAGGATTCCTCTCTGCTGTGGCCATGCCAGACTTGGCCACATGAGCGAGAGAGGATTGCTGGAGCTTCACAAGAAGGGCCTACTAAAAGGGGTCAAGACATGCAAGTTATACTTCTGCGAGACCTGTGTTCTCAGGGGAAGCAGCACAGGGTGAAGTTCGTGACATCTACACAGCGGAGCAAGCAGGCACTGGAGTATATACACTCAGATGTTTGGGGGCCTGCCCCAGAGCCGTCTCTTGGAGGAGCCAGATACTTCGTGACTTTCATCGATGATTTCTCGAGAAAGTCTGGATCTACTTTCTGAAGTACAAGTCCGAAGTATTCGACAAGTTCAAGATCTGGAGACGACAGTTGAAAAGCAGACTCGGAAGAGAGTCAAATATCTGAGATCTGATAACGGCGGCGAGTACACCTCAGGCGGAGTTTCAGGAATACTGCAATCAGGAGGGCATCACTCGACACCTTACTATTCCTGGTACAACCGTAGCAGAATGGCGTGCAGAAAGAATGAACCGGACGTTGCTAGAGAGAACTCGTGCATGCGGCTATTTGCAGACCTACCAAAGTCTTTCTGGGCCGAGGCTATTAATACGGCATACTACCTAGTCAATCGGTCCCCATCGATGTCACTAGATCTGAAGTCGCCACAGGAAGTCTGGTTTGGTAAGCCAGTTGACTATTCTGATATAGCACATCTTCGGTTGTCCCGTGTACACCCTTGTGCAGGACTCAGAACGGACAAAACTCGATGCCAAGTCCAAGATGTGTATTTATCTGGGCCGAAAAACCGGCACGAAGGGGTTCAAGTTGTGGAATCCTGATACGAAGAAAGTCGAAGTCAAGCACGACGTTATCTTTGACGAGGCTTCTATGCTGAAGAAGTCTCAGTCTCAAGTCGAAAGAGGTGGAGAAGACTCCGAGCCCACCAGTGGAGGTGGGAGCTCGACGGAAGTAACAAGGCTGACGATCATGACGACTCCTCCGACTCGAAAGATACTGATGTCGTGCAACCTACCAGTGTGGAACCATATTCGATTGCCAGAGAAAGTCTAGGAGAGAGGTCCGACTGCCTCTCAGTCTTTAGGACACGGTAGCGTATGCCTTCCAGGTGATCTCCACAGATCCTGGATCTTATAAAGAAGTTGTTGAGAGCAGAGATAGTTCTCAGTGGAAAGCAGCCATGAGGAAGAGATGGAGTCTCTTCAGAAAAACAAGACGTGGGATTTGGTTACCTTACCTAAGGGAGCCAAAGCGATCAGTTCAAAGTGGGTGTTCAGGAAAAAGGAGCTCGCATCAGGGAAAGATCAGTGGAGATATAAAGCCAGATTTGTTGCAAAGGGGGTTCGCACAAAAGAAAGGAGTTGATTTCGATGAAATCTTCTCACCATGGTGAAGCATTGTTCAATCCGAGTGTTACTCGCGATGGTGGCAATGGATGACATTGGAGCTAGAACATATGGACGTTAAGACGACGTTTCTTCACGGCAACTTAGAAGAGGAGATCTACATTTTGCAACCCGAGGGTTTCATCCATGCTGGTGACGAGAAAAAAGGTGTGCAAGTTGAAGAGATCTCTCTAATGGTCTAAAGCAGGCTCCGAGAAATGTGGAACAAGAGGTTCGACACGTTCATGAACTCACAAGGATTCTGCAGAGCCAGTACGACAGCTGTGTCTACTATAAGTTCTTGGCTAGTGGGGACATTTTGATTCTGATGTTATATGTCGATGACATGCTGATTGCCTGCAAGTCAGTCTAGGAGATCAAATTTTGAAACAGAAACTACATGCTGAGTTTGAAATGAAGGATCTGGGTCAAGCACAGAAGATCCTTGGTATGGAAATCAAGCGAGATAGAAAGCGGGGCATGCTTTGGCTTTCCTCAGACAGGGGTACATTCAGAAGGTTTCTGGAGAAGTTCAATATGATTGAATCTAAGGCCCGTTTCAACTCCTCTTGGGCAACAGTTTAGATATCAGTGCAGGCAGTGTCCAGAAACAGAGGAAAGAACGCCAAAAGATGCTCGGGGTGCCGTACGCTAGTGCGGTAGGATGTTTGATGTATGCCATAATATGTACGAGACCAGATATCGCTCAGGCTGTGAGCGTGGTCAGCAGATACATGGGGAATCCTGGGCGACAGCACTGGGGAAGCAGTCAAGTGGATTCTAAGGTTTTCTGAACGGAACGCCTAACGTCGGCTTACTATTCAAAAAGAGCGGAGATGCTAGAGTTCTGGAG
The DNA here is from genome assembly GCA_033032865.1 of Dactylorhiza incarnata. Lineage (NCBI taxonomy): Eukaryota > Viridiplantae > Streptophyta > Magnoliopsida > Asparagales > Orchidaceae > Dactylorhiza > Dactylorhiza incarnata. Next base: position 11,899 of record JAWHQI010002741.1, read on the forward strand.
GGCTACGTCGATTCGGATTATGCAGGTGACCTCGACCGAAGAAGATCTACTTCCGGTACATCTTCCTTCTTGGTGAGGGTCCCATCAGTTGGAAAGCCACTTTGCAGGACATTGTGGCTCTTTCTACAACAGAGGCAGAGTACATTGCTGCAGTGGAAGCTGCGAAGGAAGTTATCTGGCTCAAAGGTCTCGCCAAAGAACTCAGGATTTCTCATGAAGCGGTGAAGCTGCACTGTGACAGTCAGAGTGCAATTTGTCTGGCCAAAGACCCGGTCTACCATGTCAGGACAAAACACATTGATGTGCGGTACCATAAGTTGAGAGAGTTCGTGGCTGGCGGAGATATTCAGTTACTGAAGGAGCACACTGAGGATAATATTGCAGATATGTTGACCAAGCCAGTGACCGGAGTCAAGTTCAAGCACTGGCCTTGACTTGGCTCATATTTGTGCGCGCTGATCATGGTAACCCCAGGGAGAGGGGGTAGTTCGCCGAAGGGAGAAGATCCATATTTCAGGTGGAGTTTGATCGGGTGAGGTGACAAGGTGGAGATTGTTAAAATTACATGTCACCTCACCGATCCGTGGGAGGCTACATTTCCAAATCCGGGAAAGCTTGTTTTGGGAAGGCTATGTTTAAAAAGCATTTGAGGCCGGTCAAATTCTGAATCATATTCCTTAGGAAAATTAATTATGGATGTTATTCCATTCCTATTCTCTCCTACTCTATTGGCCGGTTATTCTATTTAGGAATTATTCCTATCAATCCACTGCAGTAACTGTTATTAAAATAGGGGGGTGGGGGGCTGTCTTTGTTCTGTAACTGAAGAAAAAAAGAGATTTGAATTATTCTCGTAACTGGAGAGGAGGAGGTGGTGAGGTCCAAGCCAGAGAGCAGATTTCTCTTTTGCGGCAGAGAAAGGCAGCAGCAGTTGTGCGGTTCAGGTCAGAGCAGCAGCGACAGCAAGGACTTCTCCAGGCGGCCTCATCGCGGCGACGTTTCTGTTGTTCCAGGCGGAGCAACTTCTGGCCGGTTGAGGCGGCGGCAGTTCCCTCCTCCAGGCGGCTTCATCAGGGTTAAATCAAGATTCTTTTTAAGGTCTGCAGTTTTATTTTTTATTAGCCTTGAAATATTGTAACTCCCGATTTTATAGTGGATCTTTTCCGGCGCGCTCTCCCCGTGGACTTAGGAGCTTCTCTTCGAACCACGTAAAAATCTTTTGTGTCGTCTGTGTGTGCTTGGAAATCTCGTTCTGTGATTTGTTTCTTTTGCGCGATTGATTTTGCTCGATATTTATTTCCGTTGCGCTACCGCGGTACTCGATCCGATTGCACAACAGCCGTGTACCTCTCGAGATATTTCTTCATCTGCTACACGGGTAGAAGAAACCCATGCATGAGGCCGTGTAAAGTTGAATCTTCTGTTAACCTTCATGTTTTTGTCCAAAATATTCTGGAGCTCATTACTCATGTCAAGACTTCTTAGAAATTTAACACGGGATTATATATATATATATCTATACATATATATATATATATCTATATGACATCGCGTGCTGACATATACATGAAAGCTTCACACATTATTGAAATATATTCAAGAATTGCAAGTTGTTCGGGGAAGCAGTTTGTAGCGAGTCACCATAATTCGAACTTAGTTGTCTTTTTCTTATATACATGTACGTTTCTCTTATATTTATATTTTTGTTAGGTATAAGATCCTTCTGTGCGTCGCTAGGGGGGGGGGGGGGGGGGGGGGGGGGGGGGGGGGGGGGGGGGGGGGGGGGGGTGGTGGGGGGGGGGGGGGGGGGGGTGGGGGGGGGGGGGGGGGGGGGGGGGGGGGGGGGGGGGGGGGGGGGGGGGGGATAACTTTGGTATTAATTTACATGAATCCTTGTCACATCATTACACCTTGAGATTACATATACTTGTACCTCAATGCTAACCCAATCTCATCTTGGCAACATGATAACAATTATGAACCCATCATTGAGCTATTAACCTACTTTACCTCATGGGTCACTCGACTTGAAAATTCCATCCTTTAACTATAACATTGATGATGCGCCACAAATCTTCCCATGTTATTCCTCACTGTAAGGTGTAACGGCCCGCAGACAATTTATTCCTCTATATATTCCTCAAGTGAATAGCCCCAGCAAAAGTTCAGTACAACCACGATAAGTGAAAAGAGGAGCAGCAAAAGCTCAGTACAGCCACGACAATTAAAAAGAGGAGCAGCAAAAGCTCAGTACAGCCACCAGAAACCCACAATACTCTTAATTTGTGTTAATGTATTTTTATATATGTCCTGTCGTGTCGAGTCCGACTCGGATTAGCTTAATGGGTTCGTGTCACTCTAGGACCCGGTCCTATGCTGGAGGTACTACATATACCCCATTCCAAAACTGATGGTGGTATGGTAGAATACTTTGAGCAAATCCCTCAACACTCTCAAAGTACCGGTTAGGGTTTGCGCTCTCGTGTTCCGCCGATCGCGATTTCTTTTTTCTCGTTCTGCTCGACGCTCTCCTTCCGCCGCTCGCAGAGTTTGGTCGCTCGAGATCTCTTCTTCCGGTCGTGATCCCAATCGAAAATCCTTCTCCGCAGTCGCCGTTCTTCCGTTCTTGTTGGCGCTCGTCTTCCTGCAGTCGCCGTTCGTTCGGCAAGGAGGCATCTCGCAAGGAGGGAGGAGAAGCCTCGCCGCCAGAGGAGGAGTTCTCTTTCTTCTTCTCGGTGAACATAACCTCCAGACCGTCATCTGTAGATCTCGTCCTCCTCCGTGGGTTGCAAGCACCGCCGGAAAGGCAGCCCCTGCCTCTGTTCCAGATCTGGACGCCCCTGTTCCGATCTGCAAAGGAAGACGTTGCTGCTTGCAAGGATCTCCAGATTTCGTCGTCGCTGGTGTCTAGTTCTATCGCTGCTGCTGTCGGCGCTCCTGGAGCAACGCTCGTTTGCAGATCTCGTGAGATCCCAACGCCATTGGGACTCCTCTCTGCGAGACTTTGCCGATCCATCTCTTTCGTAAGAAGTTGGTTTAGGGAAAACCTGCAAGCCCTCTGACCTTTGGTCATCAAATCAAATCAAGACCATCCAGATCTGGTTTTTCTTTTGGCTATCTGTGCATGATATACAGTGAAGGAAATTTTTGTCTTGGAGGAGTTCTGCACCGCTTGGAGGAAGGTGTGACTTCAGTTTTTGGTTGTCGTTCGGATATAGACTTCGGCTAGTACTTTTTTAGCCGGAGAGGAGGAGAAAACATACGTTTTTACTGGATTGGATCCGAAGACCGCGACTCATCTCTGCGCAGCTCAGGTGATTTCTTTTCAGTTGTTCGGTCTATAGCTTTAGCGAGATGCCGAAGGTTACATCCTACGACATCGTCAAGCTCCAGTCGTTCGATCTCTCCGACTTCCATGCTTTGAGACTGCATGTCCAACTTGGAATGAAGGAGCGAGAGATCTTCTATACTGTTTTGAGTGATTTCGACACAACCGAAGAGGACGTGGACGATTATCAGTGGAGAAAAGACGAAGATTTTGTAGAGACTACCTCCTTAACTCACTCAACCCTAGACTCGCCTTGACCTACAGTGGTTATAAAACCGCAAAAGAGATTTGGGACCGCTTAATGCGATCTTCCAGAAGGAAGAGAGATTGTCGAGGACTCTCCTCGGAGAGAGATTCTTTAATATGAAATTTAATCTAAACTCGACAATCACCTCCCAAATAATTGAACTGGAAGCCCTGCGTCAGAAGTTGGAGGACGATAAGTCCGGTATCTCTGATAATCTTTTTGTGTGTTCTATTTTAAGCAAGCTATCTCCTGAGTGGTCGACCTTCAAGACTGAAATGCACAGGCTGAAGGAAAAGATCGCTCTCGATGAACTTAAAAGGTTCATCCATATCGAGGATCAAAACATTGCAGGGAAGAGACAGGAACAAGGTGGGCAGTCCTCACAGACTGTCAACTTTGTGTCTCGGCCCAGCAAGCCTCGCATGAAGCCACCAGCGCCCAAAGTGATGTCTCTACCCAGTTAGAGCCTAAAAAAGCCCTCTTTCAAAAAGAAGAGGGGCAAGTGCCACAACTGTGGTAAGTGGGGACATTGGGCGGCTGATTGCAAGACCCCTAAGAAAAACAAGGAGGAAGCCACACAAAATGTGGCGAACATGCTGGCAGATGCTTCAGATCCCAAGTCCTTCGTGGCTATGATCGGGAGCAGTCACCGCAGTTCGTCTGCTGAGTGGTGGCTGGATAGCGGCGCTACCTGTCATGTAACGAATGACAGAGGATTACTGACTGAAGTTAAGGCGGTCAAGGAGAGAGTGGAGAACTGCAACGGAGGAGAGACTCAGGTGACCCATGCTGGGACAGCCGAGCTGGTTCTCTCGTCAGGTAAAAGTTTATTTTTAAAGAATGTTAAAGTAGTTCCAACATTAACTAAAAATCTGATTTCAATAAGTCTGCTAGACAAAGCTGGGATGACCTTCACAACTCAAAACAGTAGAATGACCCTTATGGTAAATTCACATTATTTTGGATGTGCGTATCTGACCAACGGAATGTATAGACTTAGCTTAAACAATGATAGCATCAACCAAGTAAGTTCGAACCTTATAGATCCTAAGTTGTTACATAACAGACTTGGACATGTGAACTATAGGAAGATGCTAGATCTAGCCAAGAGTCAAAACATTCCCTTAGATCTGTCGATTCGATTGACAAGTGCGAGGTGCACTACAAGAAAAGTCTTTATTCGCAACGTTTATTTTGGCGGCGTTTTAAAAAAACGTGGCCAAAACAGTTATTATCCGCGACGTTTAAGTAAAAAAACGTGGCTATAGAAACGAAATTCGTTTAGCGGCAACAATCGAATGGTTCGTGCGGGAAAAAAAAATTGACAGGGCACATTTAGAGGCGTTTTTATTTGAAAACGCCGCCACAACCATGCATTTCCGCCACGTTTTTGCAGACAGTCGCAATAGTTATGCTCCCATTTTAAAATAGGTCTGCTCTATTCATTCGCACGCCTCTTCGGTATCTGCTCCCATTTCTCCCGTTCGCCAAAACCCTAGGTTTCGGCTGCTCCCATTTCTCTCGACAACGACATCCAGCGCCACCACCTTGCTCGGCGACGACATCCAGCCTCACCTCCTGCTCGGCGGCGACATCCGGTGGTTATATTCTGCCATTATTTAGGGTCGGCGGCGACAACCGGTGGGATTTAGGCGCAGCTGGTTCCAGTGAGGCGACGCATTAAGTTATTATCTTTGGATTCGACTTATTTCTATTCCAGTGAGGCTCTCCTATTGCGGTATTTCCAAATCCTTCCTGCAACTTTAAAACCCTACAAATCTCTAATTTTCTGTCATTATTTAGGGTCGTATGCATTGTTTCTTACTGCTCTTGACTGGTTTTTGCTATTCAAGTCAAAGGTGGATCGATGGAATTATTTTCATTTATATGTAGAAAAAATTTGTATTTATTTTGATCCAGCAACTCATTCAAGGTTTTAAACATAGGGAAATATGCAGGTTTTTAATCATTTCTCGCCGATGGCCTTCCTCTTTCTCGCCGGCGGCCTTCCTCTTTCTCACGGGCGTCATTCCTCTTTCTCGCATTTTCAGCATTTGCAGTTTTAGTTCTGTTTTATGTCATGGGTTTTAGTGCAGTTTTAGTTTTGATTTAGTGCATATTTAGTGAAGTTTTAGTTTTAGTATTATATCTGATTTACAGTTTTATTGTTGGAGTTTTATTTATATCTGATTTGCAGTTTTTTAGTTGCAGTTTTAGTTTTGCTTTAGATTCAGATTTAGTGCAATTTTAGTTGCAGATTTAGTTTTAGTTATATTAAAGTGCAGATTTAGTTATACTAAAGTGCAGATTTAGTTGCAGATTTAGTGCAATTTTAGTTGTAATTTTAGTGCAGTTTTAGTTTTAGTTATATTAATGTACTATAATGTCTATATTAATGTTGTAAAGTATGCAAAACCAAAACCAATTCCATCCTGCATCCGAACAGCAGAATTGCCCAAAACTCTCCATTTACCACACTCAATTCCTTACTACTACCGTTCTCCTAAGAGACCCCTAATATATTTGATGCCAACTGATTGTAAATACATTTGTTTTTCATAAAGTTAGCTCCACAAGAATATGTCAGGCTATTAGGAGTATTATCACACTAGGTTAACTCACCGTTTCTAAGAGCTATAGTATGTAATGTAGTCTATCTATATTATTTAGTATAATTATTATATTGTTTCTTCAGCTTGGTTCTTATTTTCAGATTCTTCGTTGTCATTAACAATAACAGCTTGAGAATATGTTTGTTTATGATTTGCTATAGGGTTTGGTGGATGAAGATGCAGTTAGGACAATATCGTCGATTGCTCCGTGAAGATACTACTCTCAGCCTCAGGAATGGGGTAAAGATGGAATAGTCAAGGAAATGAGAATTTTTGTAGTAGTTTGTATCATTGCTAGAACTGTACATAAATTGTATTTGAAGTTTTGGAACATATGGTGAACGTAGTGAAAGATAGCATATATAATTTTGTAGTTTTGTAGTAATTTATTTATAACAACATTTTGTAATTTTTTATGAAATATTATAATTATGCTCTTCTTCAACCAAATGCTTACATATCCTGTAATGTTTATTTAATTACTGTTTTTGTTATGATAAAATAATATTTTTTTTAATTCAACATCTTTGGCCACGTTTTTTCACAAAACGTGGCTAATAAACGTGGCTAACGTAAGCCACGTTTTAACAAATGTCGGCTAATGTTAGCCACGTTTTTTAAAAAAAAACGTGGCTAATGTTAGCCACGTTTGTTTTACAAAACGTGGCAGATTAATAGCAACGTTTGATATGTAAAAACCGCCGCCAATACCATAGTCTTTAGAGGCGCTTTTAACAAAACGTCGCCGAATGTAACCGCGACTAATATGCCGCGACGGCCTTTGCGACGTTTTAAAAAACGTCGCGAAAAACATTGGGTACGTTTGAAAAACGTCGCCGTAGCCTAAAAAAACGTGGCCAATACAGTATTATCTTGTAGTGGTGTGTGCTCAGACCAAAATTACTAGAAAGCCTTTCAGGTCAGTTTCTAGGAGCACAAAAACTTCTTGAATTGATACATTCAGACCTCTGTGATTTCCGCAGTCATGCCACCAGAGGGGGAAGGAAGTATCTAATTACTTTCATAGACGACTTTTCTAGATATTGTCATGTGTCTCTGTTGAAATCGAAAGACGAAGCGTTTGAGGCGTTCAAGGCCTTTAAGTCTCGTGTTGAAAATCAGTTAAACCTGAAAATTAAGAGATTTAGAAGTGATCGGGGAGGAGAATATACTGCTACTGGATTCAAGGAATTCTGTGCCTCTGAGGGAATAATTCTTGAAACCACAGCTCCTTACTCACCCCAGTCAAATGGGGTTGCCGAGCGTAAAAATAGGACTTTAAACAGAAATGTTGAATTCCATGCTCCTAACAGCTGGCATGCCTAATTCCTTTTGGGGAGAAGCAGTCCGCACTACAAATCACATTCTAAATAGAGTACCTCACTCTCAGCTCACTTCTACTCCGTATGAGATGTGGGCACGGTTATCCGTGCAGGTACGATACTCTAAAGACTTGGGGCTGTATTGCCTATGTGCGTATACAAGATCTTAAGAGGCCTAAGGTGGGACCTAAGACGCCGACATGCGTCTATCTAGGTAGTGCAGAAGATAGTGCAGCAGACAGATTTCTCGATCTATCCACGAATACCGTGATAGAGTCTAGAGATGCCATATTTTTTGAAGACAAGTTCGTCAAAGATCATGGATTATCTGTCTCCGGTCCAATTATATGATTACAGAATCTATCGTTGAACCTGAAGCTGGCCCTTCTGGCACCGCTCCCCAACCTGTAGAGGTGGAACCTATTCCACTTAGAGCATCTACCAGAGAGAGTTCCTAAGAATTTTGGGTGAGAACTTCATCACCTATCACTTAGAGGATGATCCATTCTCCTATCAGGAAGCAATGAGGTCTAGAGATTCATTGATGTGGGCAGAAGCCATTGATGATGAGATGGACTCGCTGTTACATAACAATACCTGGCATCTAGTTGACTTACCGAAAGGTGCCAAAGTCCTAGGATGCAAAGTGGGTTTTAAAGAAGAAATTACATAGTGATGGATCTATAGCCAGGTATAAAGCGCGCCTCGTAGCTAAATGTTATAAGCAATAAGGGGGAATTGACTACTTTGACGTCTACTCACATGTGTGTCATCTATCGACTATCAGGATTCTTCTTGCATTAGCCTCTATTGAGAACTTTATAGTTCATCAGATGGACGTTAAAACTGCATTCTTAAATGGAGAGCTTAATGAAGAGATTTACATGACTCAACCTGAAGGTTATGTACTCAAAGATCAAAAAGATAAAGTGTGCAAACTCGATAAGTCAATCTATGGTCTTAAACAAGCACCTAAGATGTGGCACATGAAGTTTGATCAGGTGGTAAAGAGCATTGGATTCCAGTCCAGTCTCTCTGACAAATGTCTTTATTACCGCTCCTTGTCAAATCAAACAGTCATCATTTGCTTATATGTGGATGATTTGTTGATTTTAAGGGTCTAATCTTGCTGCAGTTAGGGATGTCAAATCCACTCTGGCAGAAGTATTTGACATGTGAAGGATCTCGGTCCTGTTGATACATGTTAGGTATGAAGGTTAGAGTGACAAGGGTCGAGTTACTCTTAGCCAGGCTCACTATGTTGAGCAACTTCTCTCTACCTGAGGATATGATAAGTGTAGGCCGATTGAGACACCATTTGACCACAATGTTTAAGTTAAGTCCAAATCTAGAGGCCAACATTGATCAAGTCAAATATTCCAAAATAATTGGTAGTCTCATGTACGCTACAACTTGTACGAGGCCATACATTGCTTTCCTCGGTTAGCGGCGCTGAGTCGTTTTACCAGTAGTCCTGGCAAAGAGCATTGGGTTGCCCTAGATAGGCTGTTGAGATACCTTCGAGGTACTGCTAACTATGCTCTGTGCTACACTGGTTACCCACCTACCGTGGAAGGACATTCTGATGCCTCGTGGTGTTCAGAAGTCGGGAACAGCAAGTCCACCAGTGGATACATATTCACCTTGGGAGGAGCTGCTATCACTTGGAAATCCAAAAGATAGACCTGTATAACTTTGTCGTCCATGGAGGCCGAGTTGTTTGCCTTAGCTTCAGCTGGAGAAGAGACATACTGGATCAGAAACTTGATTTTAGACATTCCCTGTCTAAGTTACAAGTCAACTCGTTGAGCTTGTATTGTGATAATCAAGCAGCAGTTCAAGTCGTTAAGAATACCTTCTATAATACTAAGAGGAGACATGTACGACTGAGACATGCGTTGTTGAATTATCTGAAAGAACAAGGACCATCACCCTAAACCCTAGATAACCTTGCTGATCCACTGACGAAAGGAATGCCCAAAGATCGTTAATCAAAACAGTGGGGGAAATAGGACTAAAGGCGATTTAGTTCGGTCTTAGTTCAGTATCAGGCGATTTTAGTTCAGCCTTAGTCCAGACGTTTTGATTATTCCACATTCCTTTGTCAATGCAAGTATGTTGTGGTCCGCTGATGCTCTTGGTTGCTGAGCTCGGATCTGGTAAGTTGTTCATTTCAAACTTGATGTTAACAGCTTCATCGGATTCGACTTTTGCCTTGGAGGAGAGTGTTATTCCAAACTTGATAACACAATCTGACTTGGTTTGTCTCTTTTCTGAAGATTAGTTCCATTCCAAACTTGATGAGTTCCAATTGACTTTAGAAGAGCAGTACCGTGACATTCCATATAGGATTACAGATATAGCTGCAATGTCCAGAAGTCTGATAATCGTTTCATTTGGAAACAGATAACAGATTCTGAGGTTAAACTATAATACTCTGTGAACGTGTCCTCCCAGCCAAATTAAATAATAATCAATACTAAGCTTTATGCTAAAAACTAGATATCTGCAAATTACAGAGGATAGAATTCATTCTAAAATGAAATTCTCTGTTGGAATTGCAGGAGTGCCTGGGATAGGAGGAGCACTGGGTTGTCTGGGATCCGGAGGAAGATGATCTTTTGGATGATTAGCCTGTTTGAGTGTTATTTTGTTTAGTTCCTGTACTTCTGCTCAGAGCATTGTTTAGGCTCTTATTTCATATACTGTTTGTTTAGACTTTAGATCTCTGCTTGTTTTGGGACACCAGGTGTTTAGGGCCTGTGTCTCGATTGTACCTGAGACGTTTGTGTTGCAGCTGAGTTGTTATTTACTTACGCATGCATGCTATCTTTGTTATAGTCCGATTTTATCTTAAACAGGTGTTGGACACGGTTGTGTATGTCTCACTTCTGGTTGAATATTACACAAACCACCCTCTACTACCCGAAGTCTGGGTTCACGACGGACATAGGAGGAGATTGTTAATGTATTTTTATATATGTCCTGTCGTGTCGAGTCCGACTCGGATTAGCATAATGGGTTCGTGTCACTCTAGGACCCGGTCCTATGCTGGAGGTACTACATATACCCCATTCCAAAACTGATGGTGGTGTGGTAGAATACTTTGAGCAAATCCCTCAACAATTTGTTCCTATCAGAACTCAGAAACTCAAAAATGGCCTGCCAAACTAAACAAAATATAACCCTTCAGAGAAAATAATTCCCCAAAGCAAGAGAAGACAAGGACTAAATTAAGTGAAGAGAAGGGCTTACAGTGAGCTACAAGAAGTCGGGCTCTGATTTCCGCACCAACCGCAAACCGACTAAGCAGAGATCAAGGGAAGCCTTACTAACCACTGATCCCTGCAATACTTCAGAGAATCTGCAAGGTTTGGAGGATAAAGAGAAGAGAGATGATGAAAGGAAGGAAGAGAAACGCTGCTCGGAAAAAACCAACTGAGACGGGAACGAGAGCGAGAAAAACTAAAAGATCGGCCCGTTCCCATAAAATGCAAACTTCTCGATTTATCCCCCCCCCCCCCCCCCCCCTCCACCGCCTCAGCTAAGTATCATTCCCTTAATTAAAAACAAAGCCCACTTAATATTAGCCCAAAGTCTCAGCTACTTTTGCCAACATATAAGAAACCTGTTCAACATTTTATTCTTGGTGATTTATGTCACTTCTCCATATTTCTCAAACCCAACAATACTCAACCAGCTACGTGTTAATACATCATAGGAATTTACCAAGTTTTTCAACTTAAACACCTCCGTAAAATCTCGTCACCAAAATACAAAATAAAAACCATCATTATTAACCGAGACGGTCAATACCACACTGACTACATATTTTCATCATAGGGGACATTTAAATGATTTAAAATAATTATGTAAATAACTTACGTGAAAATTGTCGTGCGTCACATAAGGTCCCCCCTCCCGTAAAGTTAGGAAGGTTTTTTGTCCAAGGTGAACGTCTTGAGAAATGAGTCACTTCAAGAAAGAGAGGTCATCCCCACAACTCCCATCTATGACACTTCTCAAACCCTCGCCTTGTAAAGATATCACATCAATCCAATCATATCAAAGTAACTGAAGACGTTTACTTGGACAGTTTGTTACAAATAAGTCACATGATAAGGATATCACACTAGCATTAAAATAAGTCATATGATAGTAATAAGATAAAGGCGAACTAGCTGCAACTGTTTGTTACAGATAATTTCTCTAAATGTAGATATAGTAAAAATGTATTGGATCCTCTCAGGGCTAACTCAAACGACATGGTCATTTCAGGCATATCTATCTCGTGCTTTGGTTCCTGGTCATGCTCTTCACTATGCACCACTAGCCCGACCAGCCTATCTAGATCCGTCAGCTCCTGGAGGGGGAAACAAATAGATTAGTTAAAAATGATTAAACGAGTCTCTTTATTCTCACCCATGCACCCTAGCGTAACACTTGGGGTGGAGATAAAGCTGCAAATATGAATAAGACATGACATGATATAATGATGTTCAATATGTATTTTCATATGAGTCTTCCCCTGTGTCTACATAGTAACCAGTTTGTGGGAGGTGCTATCCACAGAAGCCTCATCGTCATGGCCCAACGGTGACAATGGGTAGGTCAAACCCAACTTTCGGCATGGTCACAATATGTGCCTAGGCCTTAACCGTATCGTCTTTGCATTACTATTGATGAGGACACAAACACTCATCTACATTGTCATCCTAGCTAGCAGAACCATAACACACAAGGAGCGCCCGACCCAAAAAATAGGTAGTTAGTTTACGATCGTGTACCCTGAATAAATCCAGAGTTCGTCATCCAACTCAGCAGTTAGTATGACCTAAATGGAGAGCTGACCAAACCGCCACATATTTCTTTGCACCCCTCCCACTCATTATGCATGCATGAGATTGAGTACTTAGAGTAAAGGGAAAGTGCATCATTCATATATATGCATAAGTACTTAGGGGGTAATAGAAGCTCAAAAAGAGTATTTAGGGGGTAATAGAAGCTTCTGATGATAAAAACTGATGAGGATTCATCACGGGCTCTCATTTATGAAGAACCGATGACGGTTACTCTCATAAACCACTCCCCCACTACTCTAGTGGGAGAGAGTAGGAGATCAAAGCCGGAACCGCCATTCCCGCCACCAACCGCCATTCCCGCCATCAACCGCCCGTACAAGACCGCGTGCGATCGCCGCATCCGAACACTACAACCACCGCGCAAAGCAGGACCGCGCGCGGTAGCGCCCGCGGCAAGCGCGGCGCAACCGCCCGGCGCTACCGCGCGGTAGCGCCGAGCCCCACTTGGGGTGCGGCCAATCCGCACCCCATGAGGGGTGCGGCCAAGCCGCACCCCCTTTGGGGTGCGGCCAAGCCGCACCCCCCTTTGGGGTGCGGCCAAGCCTCACCCCCCTTTGGGGTGCGGCCAAGCCTCACCCCATATGGGATGCGGCCGAGCCGCACCCCCCTTTTGGGGTGCGGCCGAGAGGAGTCGCCCCCTCCCTCGGGCGCGGCCGCGCCGCGCCCATCCTTCAGGGGCGGTCGAACCGCTCTCCCCCGTAGTAAGATTGGGGTGAGTCCCCCCTCTTTCGGCTCGTCGCCCGCTTTTGGGCTCCGGGCTCCGTTCGGAGTAATCCTCCGTTCGTTACGTGCTCAGAACGCTTCTGAGCGCGCTTATCTCACTTTTTATCTTTCTAACTTCTCACTTTTCCGACTCGGCTCGCTCACTTTTTGTCTTTTCTGTTTCTCACTTTCAGGAACAGCTTGTCGCCTTTCCTCGAAGGGCAGGATGGTCATTTACGAAAAATGGTGATCCGTGGGCTCTGAACCGGAAAATATGATTTCGTCCTCCCAGATGTTATGGTGGTTACAACAGCAAAATTACCGGGCTACCCCCGACCAAAGCTATAAAAGGACCCCCTAGGCTTCATTTGAGAGGATCCGGCTTGAGGACCAGAGAGAGCTCCTTGAAGATTTCCACGGATTTCTCCTTTGGCACTCGAAGGTCTCCTTCGTGGACTTGAAGTTCTCCTTCGCCCCGAAAGCGGACACGGCAGTCTCACTTTCGTTCTCAGGAAAGCGGACGCAGCAGTCTCACTTTCGTTCTCAACGAAAGCAGACACAACGTTCTCACTTTCAGTCTTCACGAAAGCGGACAAGGTGTTCTCACTTTCGTTCTCTAACCGTTCTCAGAAGGAAAAGACTTAGTCTTTCCAAGAGGTGGTCTGTCACCCTCGGAACGTTCTCTCTCTCTTTCTCCCTAATATTGTAACGAGCAGCAGCCTGTCGCGCTCGACTTCTAAGCCTAATTGTAACCCCCCCAGAAGATAGTGGAAGTTTGGTCGGCACAGTCCCGGCCGCGTGGTTTTTTTACCCTTTCCGGGTTTTTCCACGTTAAAACGTCCCAGTGTACTCAACGAATTTCTCTGTGACTGTTTGCGCGCTTGGTTCGCTCTCGAGCTAAGGTGGTTCAATTCGACCGGTCTACCAAGAGCCCTAAGCGACCCGCAACAAAAACAATGACGGCGGACGAATATACTAGATGTCCTCGTCGCACACCCTAAAGTTTGTCAAACACGCTCCTCCAAAAACAATGTCACAGTCTCCTGATTCCACGCGAAATTGGAAGGAGAGCCAACAAAAAAAGCTCAAAAGAGATAGTGTGTTATCGTTGTCTCTAATGTTCTCAAGTTATGCAATAATATATATATATGGTTAATTATACGGACCTCCCTTAGTAGTTTGCATAATTACAGGTTGCTCCCCTCTATCTTTCGAAATTACATTTACCTCCCCTCTAAGTTTCCTTAGTTTACAAAAATGCCCCTTCAGTTAGAAATATGAATAGAAAATGATAAAATCAGCCAAATATTTTATGATATTTCAATTTTATCCTTTTATATCGATTCTAGATTCATTACAAATGGTAAAATATAACGCACCCTTTTCAATGTAGAGTTATTACAAAGGGTAAAATTGGAATATCATACAATAATTTGGCATATTTTATCACTTTTCATCTATATTTCAAAGGAAAAGGTCACCCCTTTCAATGTAGAGTCACCATCGCATGGTGGAACCTAGATTTTTGAGTGGTGTAGGAATAAGTGTGTGTAAGGGCCATTGTGAGACCATAGTCTACCACCCAGACACCACATATATTGGGGGATAAGGTCGTGGTTGTTGAAGTTTGAAGTGGAGCATAGGGGGGGGGGGGGGGGGGGGGGGGGGGGGGGGGGGGGGGGGGGGGGGGGGGGGGGGGGGGGGGGGGGGGGGGGGGGGGGGGGGGGGGGGGGGGGGGGGGGG
>JAWHQI010002742.1:0-26657 GCA_033032865.1 Dactylorhiza incarnata
GGGCTGCACCATTTAGTCATATTTAAGTAGTAAAATCGAAGCATATTGAAGAACATAGATCTTTATCCTTTGCTCTAATTTCGACATTAAAACATAAATTCCCAAATGAAATAATTTAACACCAGAAGCCAAAAGTTTGATATCATGAAATTGTAATATCACGTCCATACCCATAAACACTATTAATAAAACACGTACCGAGTAAATTGAACACTGTCTCAAGTTTTTTCAGTATATTTATGGCTGATCGATGGGGATGGGGATGGCGATGATGAGGGACTTACGTTTTGCTGGAGCCACCGACCCCCATACTCACAAATGTCGCGATGAAAAACAAATATCAGATGCAAAAAAGGCGATGAATCAATATTCACATTCTTACAGAAATGATGTAACACAGGATCCATCAAAGCAGAAGAAGAACCAAACTCGCGACCTTATTGTATGCCTCTCTCGAAGATCGAATGAAGAAGCTCGGAAGCAGAAAATCAGAAGAAGGTTGCGCCAGTCGACGCCAAGGAAGAAGTAGCAGCGAAGGGCGAGCTCTCGGGAGAAGAAGAAGAAGGATAAGTCGAACAATGCTGCGATCTGAAAATCATGAAAACCGACCAAAGGAGGTAAGTTTTTCGTTCAAGCCTAATTTTCAAAGAACCCAAAAGTGACGGTTTTGCTCGACCAATTCCGATCCATTAAACGCTCAAATGAACACCGTAATTGGAATTGAGAGACCCAAATTCCAATTCCTTTCTCCAAAACCGCGAAATGAACAGAGCCTTATTGAAATACTGATAGTTTCAATATAACTAAAAATTATGCAAAATCCTTTATTTTCACTCTCCGTTGGGTGAGCATTAAGGAGAGACTTCATTTTCTTTAATTTTTATTCTCTACTCAAACTATTGACCAAAGGAAATTGTCACTTTCTCTATACTGCTATACTTGCTTTCCTCTCCCTAGGTTCTAACTTCCCATCTGTTAGATGGTTTAACATGAAGAATAAATGGTTAAAAATGCGGAACATTATTACATGAGCCTGGAGTTGAATCAAAGGAGCTGATGTTGATGCAAATATTAGTCATGCAAAGTATCTATGAAGGATTGAGGAAATTATAGACAGATGCTGGATATTAATCAACGGCTGCGTGGGTATGGAGTGACTAACTCTGATACCAAATGTTATGGAATCAAGGGATTTATGATCTCAACCCTATAGGGTAGTGTCCATCCTCTCTTTCTCTCGATCCGAAGGTGGATGAGGAGATAACAGAGTTTTACTGTGACATTTGAGGCGGGGGTGAAGTGTTAACTAGAAATATAGAAGAGAATTCTTGTTATTTTTTTCCCATCCAAAAGACCTAAGGACTTTTTAAATAGAAGTCACAATAGAAAGATATGTATCATATAAATCCACGCATACATACTAATTACGAAAATACCAAAATTTAATCAAATTAGAAAAAATATAAATTATAATTAATAACACTAGATAAATTGTTGCAAGTTGTTCATCTCGACTGCGACCAGAATACTTGTACACGATTTTTTTTTTGGTTTCCAGTGGATCATTTCGGATTCTAAATGTCCATTCAACAACAATTTGAATGCTGTGACCATCCGAATATTCAATCTCCTTCAAATTTGTTTTCCATACTCACATTATGATTATCATGTTCAACAGATTTTATCCGTTTTTAGTAACATGCGATCATGGAGTGGGTTAGAATAATTCTTTCTTGTGAATATTTAAATTGCAATTACTGTATAGAGCCAATATCCACCCGTTGTTATGTTGGTAAATGATTAAAAAATCTGGAGAGCATATAACCAAGCTAAGGAATAGTCTTACATTTTAAAGTTGCATATTAGAGGTGTATAAAGAATTGACACAATAATATGTGAAAATCACGTATCTCCCTTTTGTTCATTCTCCACAACCTACCGATATCAAATTGTGGCTATGTTTGATAGACTGGTGTTGATGGCTCGGGTGATATAAAGCTGGTGAGAAATGGAGCTCACACCCTTCAGTGAGAAATGAAGGTAAAAATGAAGTTTTTGACTTTTCACACCGCACTGGAGTAAAAACAGAGTGCTAAATAGGTCTAAGTTGCCTCTTAAAAATCATTTCAAACTTGTACACGTTATATTCATTATCAAAGCCGTAGCCCCTACTATTTGTGATTGACTTAAGTACTTTCTTAGAAGGCTTCCGGTTCCTTCACTACCAATGACATTTATTTGGTCAGCGATAAAATCCTTGATCATCATGAAGCTCTATTTCCTTTAATTGGACAAAATTCAGAATTTTTAAAAAGGTGGAAGCATTTTCCACTGCATCTAATCTACCCATCTCCTTTATGAAATGAATCAATGTTTAGGTGCAAAGTAAGCATTCATAAAAGTAAACTACTGCTAGCGACATAGAGAAAAAAACTAGCGTTAAGAACATAACCATGCTTAGGTTTTGTTTGACATTGTTGTGGTGGTCTTGAACACAATGGTTGTAAACCATGGTTCGTGAACACCCTACTTCGCCCTTGTAACCGCATCCATGTATATAGTCAAAATAAGATTGTCTTATAGCGGTAATCACAACTGTTGTCGTGCCACAATGACTTTTTTGTACGAACTTACTGGACCAAATCACATAAGAAACTATTGATAGGGACATAAGAACCTACTGTTGGTTACATAAGATGGTGAGATGTAAAGGACATACATTTAATTAGATAATACTGGAGTTGAAACGACGAGGCTATGATTGTATGGAGTAAGCAATTTTGTTGTCTGGTAGGATGTTAAGTGGTCAGTTTACTTTCATTGACGATTTCAAAGCTTTCCATCTTCACCAATGCTGTGCAAAATAAATGCTGTGCAAAAAAAAATGCCGTGGTTCTCATTTAGACTGTAAACATATTTAAGAGTAAGCAATCTTGTGATTAACATAGCTTCACCCTAATACTATATGTAACTCTTCCTCTGTTTTTTCTTATTTCAGTATTTCTTTTGAATCTATTTATCGTTTCTCTAGGTAAAGGCAGGCGATATTCGTGTTTTAGCGAACACATCTCTACTTTTGATTCGGAAGGATTGCTCTTCAGAGATTCGGTTGCACGGCTTCAAAATGTTACAGGTTTTTTTTGCTTAAAAAGGGAAAATTATAAGATAGCATTACCATTCAATCTGTACGTCATATGCATATGTCTAGTGTTTTTTGCAATAATTTCTTAGTACAGATTAATGCTGTGAAAAATGCTAGGCAGTTGGCACCATCAAGGCACCTAGGTCAGCATCGAGGTGATATAGCTTCTCAGCTAATAGATATGTTTTAATTATGGGAGAGACTTTTGCAGAATATAAATTGATAATCATTACATTAAACTGTACTGGGGATATAACCAAATTTCAAGTTTCATACAACAACAACAACACTCAAGCCTTTATCCCACCATAGTGGGGTCGGCTATATGGATCCTCTGTCGCCATTGCGCCCTATCTTTAAGCATAGTCTCATTAATGCCTAAGTACATCATGTCTTTCTTTATAGTTCATTCCAAGTCTTTTTGGTCTACCCCTCCCCCGTTTACATGTCTAGTTGGTCTATCACTAACATGTCTAGTGACACTCTAACGCCTAACAGGTGCCTCTAATGGTCTCCTATGTACATGTCCAAACCATCTTAAACGAGCTTCTCGCATCTTCTCTACAATTGGCGCCACTCCTATCTTATCCCTGATACATTCATTCCTAAGTTTCATAATCTTATTAATTAAAAATTTGTGTACCCAAATGATAAGTTTAACTATCTTAATTTGTTAAACTAGTTAAGCTCATAATGTGCATATCCTAGAGAGAATTTAGTATTCACACTGTTTATTCAAGTTGTTATCTATGCTCATGCCATCTCCAAATTAGTGTGTTAGCAATTATCTCTTAGATTAATATAGGCACTAATTCACTTCCTTAACATCTTAATTTTGTGCTTGCTTTGACAAATATCTGGAAGACAGGTCTGTTCCCGATTTAATCACGTGTAGTCCAGTACTAGCTGAAATTGAATTGATCTAATTTTCAGGGGATCAATGAGTCAGGGATAATTATTTTTTCATTGAATCAATGTAATTGCGTCAAATCCAATCCAACTTGACATGTTTTTGAGCCAGCTAGATTGTTTTTTAAATTCTTCCTTAAAAGGTTAAATCCTGAGTTTTTTCTTATAAACACTACTAGCGGAATACACATTTTTATTTGGTTTCAAATATTTAGATGAATATTAAACTCATTGTACACACATTTTTTTATTTGTGAACTTCAATTTATTATTATATCATTCGATGAATTTAAATAAAATCTCTCAAGCTTTAGGCTTGCAAAAAAGCACTTATAATAAGAGGCGGGAGCTGGTTTATAGCCTAAAAAATTATCTTCCAGTTTACAGATTATGTGAAGAGTCTTACAAGTTACAGCTTACTGGTTACAATTTGCAAAAAATTCACTGGTCTTTACCAACCAATTGATACAGACTCAGGATTACAATTTACGGTTTACATGATCATGACATATAGATACAGAGCCTTTAAAGTTAGCAAGGATCACAGTAATTCAGCAGAGCAGAAAGTAAGAGAGGTCATCATTTAAATCCATATTCCAGCTCAGTTATTCCATTCTCGTAAAACTTTCAACTCAAGAAAGTAAACCATGCTATGTTAAATATTATAGGTAAAATACGTTGAAATTCCTGAATTTTATAAGAAAGACATATGGAACATCTGTAGTTTTTAAATGGACATTTAGAATCCCTAATTCTTCAACTTTTAGTCAAATGAGAATAAATTTTATAATAAAAAATTCAATTTCAAGTTATTTAATCCAAAATTTCATTTTAAACAATTCATTAAATCACCTTAATTTGTAAAAATGAATTTAATTCTCTTTTAAATCGGATTAACCCTAAATCATTGTGAAAGAAATCAAAGAATTAAGCTTTATTAAGCTTTAAGTAATTTTATGGGGATACAAATGATATTAAAATAAATTTAACTTAAAATTTTTAAGATATCATAAATTTGGGCAATTTAATGAGGGATACAAATTAATTTTTAAATTATTATAACTTGAAATTGAATTTTTATTTGTCATTTTTTGATTAAAAATAGAAAAGTTAGGGGTTTCTACATGTCTTTACAATGAATTTTGAGAGTGCTAATGTACTTTACCTAAACACTAAGAGGCCCTCAGTTATTCAAATTCTCCGATTCAAGATGATGCATACTTGAATAAGATTTGGTCTTATGAGCTACTAAACAAACAAAACAAAAGCTAAACAATTTGACACTTCTGCATACCTAACCTTATAAAAAAGAAAAAAAACTTACTAAGAGATAAATGTTAATTGAGCTTTGCTATGTTGTTATCAACTAACATCATAACAAACAATATATGCAAAAAATATATTTATCGGACCATGTGTTAAATAATTTTTTGCAGAACTGTTCTTATGCAACCAAAAACATATAAAATATTGCATCCATGATCAGAAATAATTTATGAATAACTTATTCTTATCCAACATCCATTTTTAATGAAGCCTGTAAAATGTGCAGCACATAGAAACCTAGCGTACAAGGTATTAAGGTACACGTTACAGCTTCAAAAACAATTGTCAACGAGGAGTTGTCCTAACTAGCTATGAAATTTTGTTGTGTCATTTGAAATTGGATGACCCATTTGAAATTAATTGATAAATCTTCATCTGCAAATATGGCATGCTCAAATTATTAAAGACTAAATACCGCATATAAATAAAACACTTTAATAGCATTAACATCATTACAACACTTACTGTGAGATCTTTTGGTCAATTATATGCTTGCCCAATCCAAGTTTCAGTGCACTGAAACATTTGAAGTGTTGGGCGATAAGGAACTTCTATAATCACCTGGTAACATACGAACATTAAGTTGATATCATATATAACTACTTTTAGATACACATGTGATACAATAATATACTCTATGAGAGAATTTATATAATTTATTATTTCTATTATCTATATTTCTAATTTCTTAGATATATTTATTATACAAGATGATTCTATTAAGACAACATTGTCATGTATTAAACTTCTAGTAATTTTTCACTTTACAACACCATTCATTTAAGTATAATCTTCCAACATGTTCATATAGTATCATTTACTTATAAGGTCAATATGCAATTCTCCATTGATTAGTGCATGACATCTTAAATATAAGAGACTTATGAAAACACTTAAGCTAATCACCTTGTGGTCAATATAGATCAAGATATGCATGCATTGGTATAACTTATAAGTAATGACATCTTAAGGAGGAGCCCACGAAGACTTGATACAAATACATTGGTAGAAGCAAGTCGCCGCGGCCTCACTTCGCGAGAATTCTCTACGCGGGCACCTTTATGGATAATATTGTATTTGTTGGAAGTAATAAAAGGGAAATATAAGTTATGATATTCATCCTCAAAGGGGCTTTTTATAGGATTACAATCAGACTCATAAACACCGACACAAGATGTGGGACAAAACCCCCACACTCCTAAAGACTCTAATAAACCTACATTGACTCGACATATTAATTTAAAACTAATAATTCCAACACCCCCCTCAAGCTGAAGGGGGAACCTTCATCTTGGACATATCAAATAACGTCAATGGAGGTAGGTGATGCGGGACAAAACAACAGTCGAACCACCGGGGAAAATCCAAACCGGGGAATCAAGCCGGGGACATAGCCACACACGACGCTGACCCACACACGACGCATGTCCCACACACGACGTGGACTTGCAAGAAAGAAATCAACAGACGGGTTACCGGGGATATTCCCACACGATACACCCGCTGCATAGAAAGGTCAACCAACATCACCTACACACATAACATGCGAAAGAGAACGAAAGATGTGGAGCAAATCATCAAACGAGTGATCGAGGATAATCCGTCGGGGATAATCTATCGGGGATAATCCGCAAGAAGGGCGGTCCCACACGACACAGTCCCACACGACACGGTCCCACACGACACAGCCCGCTGAGATTATAACAACCAACACAATCGTGTCCCAACACACGACCAATTTGAAAGACAAACTGGGAGACACAAACACACATACAACAAGCCTAGAGGCCGTGTGGAACGAAAGCGAAAAGTCGGGAAGATCATCCGAGTCGCATTTGTCCCAACACTCCCCCTCACGTGGATAGCACGTGCATATAAGCAAAACAACATAATAAAACTAAGACAAAAAACACTAAAAATAAAGCAACCACTCCATCATCACCATCATCAACGAGAGAAGCGAGCAACGTGATCCATGGCGACCGGTAAGATCATAAGAGGCAGCAACACTGGAAGTAGCTCGACAGGATTTGGAAAATAGGAGGAGCCAACGTCAGATTTTCCATGACTGGAAGGGCAGATATCCACGAAGTTGCGGCCAAGCATAGAAACTGTAGGAACACACGCTGTCTGGATCTGGAGTGATCGGGAGAAGTGAGGTTCCGTCGATGAGAACGAGAGCAGTGAGAGCCATATCAGACGAGCTCCATGGGATCCGACGTCAAGGACGCAGATAGGATGTCGAATCAGGCGCAGGAGACAGAACGGGGCTCGATCGGCAGATGCGCAGAGGATGAGCAGAGATCGACGATAACCAGCAGGCCAGTCGACGACGAGAACGGAGAGAAGCAGAGCACACCGTCGCAGGAAGAAGCAGATGGCGACTTCCACGGGAGAAGCAAGCGCCGACTTCGACGGGAGAAGCAGGCATCGACTTCGACGGGAGAAGCAGGCATCGACTTCGACGGGAGAAGCAGGCATCGACGACAGTGTCGATGGAAGCGAGCAGTTGACTGGCCGACGAGATCGACTAAGCCAGAATGCCGCTCCCGTCAACTGAATCAGAGACCGTCGACGGGAGCGAGAGAGAAATCTCTCGGGGGACCACGGGCAGAACGGCTCGACGAGAGCGGGGTTGAAAAAAAAACGAGAACGAAAGTGGCGGACAGTCGGAAAAAAATTTTAGGGTTTCAGATCTTTGGCTCTGATACCATGTTGGAAGTAATAAAAGGGAAATACAAATTATGATATTCATCCTCAAAGGGGCTTTTTATAGGATTACAATCAGACTCATAAACACCGACACAAGATGTGGGACAAAACCCCCACACTCCTAAAGACTCTAATAAACCGACATTGACTCGATATATTAATTTAAAACTAATAATTCCAACAGTATTCATAATTATTATGCATTTTGTATTTTAGGAAGCTTAGTCTTGTAGTGGGGTCTTCATTCCATATAAGGAGCCCCATAGTTGGAGATATTGGTCTTTTATGTCTCTCCAAGGAGAGAGAGACTCTTAGGGGGATCCTCCCCCAAGAGTTGAGATAACGATCATGTCTCATTATTTTGTATTCAACGTTCTTCTTTAGTTCCGTGTATTTAGTTCCACGATAGCCCTTGACTATCAATTGACCCGACCTCCATCTTTCGTCTGTCGTCAACAAACGACCACCAGAAACCAACTCTGTCCCGCCGGCCCGCAATGACCATCATTGCGGAGTCCCCAAAAGAATACTTTTTCCTTCTTTCTGGAACATGCCACAACCGCTCCCACAACGACCCGCGACATCTCCACTTCATTGAGGACAAACATTGACATGCTACTTCACCACCAATGTAAACCATCCACCAACCCCAGCAACCTTGTCCAAACTCATCAATGACTCCAATATTTACTGCATACTCCCTTCTCAACCACCTAAGACGTTTTTAGCCCCACCGACGTCATTCATCCTAATCTCTCACCAACAACTCCACCACATCGTCGATCGAACACAGGTTCCGGTCTTGCAGCGTGCTCCACCTTACTGTGCCGACCATCGTGTTTCCGAGAGACCTCCTTTTCCTGCAAGGCTCGTGCATGACCCTTCCTTTCCAAAACTAGAAATTGTTACTTTGATCCTTGTCACTCTCACCGTCCCACCTTGTCTTCTCTCGGCTCTGTAGCCCTCAAACTGCTCGTTGCAGAAGGCCCATTAACTCCCACGCTAACCTTCCGTCCACATCACACTCTTCTACCCCCACCCATGACTTCGACAACACACAATTTACTTATTGCTACTTTATGCATTCTGCCCCTATAGTCCACGCAGACCCAACCCCTTCACTACACCATGGACCCCTTTCCTTTGACCATATCCTTACCATTTTCAATATATCCCACTTAACCCCTCCTTCCCATGGGCACCACAACAAACACCTCAATGAAAATCATTTGCGTACATTTTTTCCTAAACACTTAAACTTTCACACATGCAACCAAACACTCACTCATCTTCCCCATCTAGAACCTAAGGGATCCTATCGCTCTTCTCACCACATGACCCCACCATCAAATTTAGTACTTTTCTAGCTGATGCGACATCCCCTGATGAACCACATCTCTTTTTCGATTCTATATACCTCCCTCCTTTTGCCAAAGGCGCCCCCTCCACATCCGTTATTACATCAGTCATTGGATACCCATTTACCTCTTTTTGCAAAAAAAAAATTTCGGCTAAAAAATTTCAGAAGGCCTCGACAAATTTGCTATGTTCTTATTCCTCTCGTCACCACTCGGGTCGATGCATTGGCCCAGCTGTATGTTTCCACCGCTACAAAGGCCTTCAAGTTCGCTTTCCCTTGCTTGACCTTGAGGACAAAGTCGATTTTCAGACTGGTTGTATTGATACGGATATGCCTTGGCGGCAAATGACACACACGCTCAGACGACCGGCCTCACGCCGTGAGAGTTCTCTCAGACCTGGGCACCTTTATGGATAATATTGTATTCGTAATTAATTGTGTGTTTTGTCTTTTAGTATACTTTGTTTTACAGCGAAGTTTCCATCTAGTATAGGAGGCCCTAATTGAAGATAATTGCATCATGAGTATTTGTTGGAATTATGAGTTTTATATTATTATTTAAGTCTTTTAGTCTATGTGGTATAGTCTTACAATATGTGGTATAGTCCCACATTGTCTGTTGGTCTTTGTGAGCCCATGCATTTCCTATATAAAGCCCCTATGAGGATGAATAAAACACAAATTTTATTATTTTTTCTACCTTTCAACATGGTATCAGAGGTAGGTTAAAATTTTTTTCCTGCTTGTTGAAACCTGATTTCTCCTCTCAATTTTCCTCTTTCTCCCGTTAGGAGGGAAGCCTTTCTCATTCTGCTCCCGATCAAGTCGTGCGGTCACGCTTCCGCTCCCGTCGACGAGATCTTTTTTTGATCTCATCGACGTGAGCGGCCTTTCCCCTCGACGATCCCGTCGACGAAGGGTCCAATTGCTCTGATTTCCGTCGACGGTGTGCTCGCCGCAGCTTCTCTTTCGTCGTCGTGCTTCTCCCGCTGCATCCCGTTCGTCGCGTACTGCTCTTCCCGCCGATGTTCCCATCTGTGTTCCAGTCGGCGTGATTCCTCTTATTTCTTTTGCTCCAACCAAAGTGGATGGTTTCTCTGTTGTCGGAAGGATCGACAACATGCCCTCTTCTCTCTCGATTTGCTTGCCGCATACGCAGAAGATTTTCCCAGCGATCCCGCCAGTCCTATCGACTATACCGTTCATGTTGATGGCTCTCTCTGATGTTCCAGACGGTTATCCTACTGTATGGTTTCTCTTCCTGTCGTTGTGCTTCCTTACTATTATTGTTGTTTTACTGCTGCTTGAGTTCCAGCCGCCTGCCGCTACTTCATATGCTCTTCCCGTTGACTCCTTTCTCTTACCTCTGCCCATTGACGAAGCTCTAGGCGCTGTAGCTGCTGCTTCCGACGGTGCCGATGTCTCGCCAATGCTGAAGTTTTTGTGTTATTTTTTGCTGTTTTTTGTGTGGCTTATGTTGTTTGTGTCTTGTCTTAGTGTTATGCCTTCATGCACATGAGTTTCACGTGAGGGGGAGTGGTTGGGACGAAAGCGACTCAGATGATCTTTCCCGACCTTTCTCCTTCGTTCCACACGGCCTCGGCTTATGTCACATGTTGTTTTGCGTCTCCCCATATTTCTTTTGATTTGTCGTGTGTTGGGATACGACTGATTTTGGTGTTCTAATCTCAGCGGGTTGTGTTGCGTGGGACCGTGTCGTGCGGGACTGTGTCATGTGGGACGCCCTTTGTGCGGATTATCTCCGACGGATTATTCTCGACGAATTATCCCCGGTTGCCAGTTTGATGATTTGCTCCACATCTTTCGTTCTCTTTTGCATGTTGTGTGTGTAGGTTGATGTTGGTTGACCGGTTTCCAGTGAGTCCACATCGTGTGTGGATCTTGCGTCGTGTGTGGGTCTGCGTCATGGGTGGTTATGTCCTCGGCTTGATTCCCCGTTTGGAATTTCCTCCGGTGGCTTGTCTGATATTTTGTCCCACATCACCTACCTCCATTGCTGTTATTATGATGTCCAAGCTGAAGGTTCCCCGTTCAGCTTGAGGGGGAGTGTTGGAATTATGAGTTTTATATTATTATTATTTAATTCTTTTAGTCTATGTGGTATAATCCTGTTAGATATGTTGTACATTGAGTAATAGTGTTAGCCTATAGTCACCTCGGGTGTTAGGATCACCCTCTATTATTCTTGTATATGTATTACCTTGTTCAAGTTGTGAATATACTGATTCTTACATTCCTAACATGGTATCAGAGCGCTAGGGTTCCGAACGCCTTCGCTCGTCTCCTTCCCGCACGCCGTCGCACGCCGTCGCTCATCTGTTCATGCACGACGCGCTCGATCGTCTTCCCGCACCGTCGCTCGTCTGTCTCCCGCTCGTCGATCGTCTTCCCACTCGTCGATCGTCTTCACGCCGTCGATCGTCTTCTCGCCATCGATCGTCTTCACGCCGTCGCTCGCTGCTCTAGTCTGCGCCCATCTCCTTCCGGCTCATCGATCGCAGGTCTGGCTAGCATCCGCAGCCCGTTGTTTTCCGCTGCCCTCTGCAGCCCGAAGCCTGCCGACCTCTGCTCCCTTCTGCAGCCCAAAGCCTGCTGATTTCCGCTGCCCTCTGCAGCCCGAAGCCCGCTGCTCTCAGCTGCCTCCTGCAGCCCGCCAGTTCTTTTTTTTTCGTCGGTCTCCTCCGTCGGGCGGACTTTTGCCCTAGGCGGCCACCTCCGTCCTCTTTTTGGTTCGATGGCTGCTCACCAGATTCCACCGCAGTCCTTTCTTGTTAGTGCTCCTCGTCGCCAGCCGGTCCGCTGTCACTATTGTCAGTGCATTGGACACGTTCAATCCGGGTGTCGCAAGCTTCAGAGGGCTCAGCAGCCTGGTCAGCAACGTGCTCCTGGTGTTCCTTCCGCTCATTTCTCGGC
Source organism: Dactylorhiza incarnata (assembly GCA_033032865.1). NCBI lineage: Eukaryota > Viridiplantae > Streptophyta > Magnoliopsida > Asparagales > Orchidaceae > Dactylorhiza > Dactylorhiza incarnata. The sequence continues at coordinate 12,384 of JAWHQI010002742.1, forward strand.
TCCAGCGCAGTCTCTCTCTGTCTCTGAGCTCGTGCAACTGATTGTCCAGCAGCTTTCTCTGGCCTGCTCTCCTGCTTCTGTCTCTCAGCCGGCTGTCTCCGCCCCTGCAGGTATCTCCACCTCCGACTGGTTGCTTGACTCTGGAGCCTCTTTTCACATGACTTATGATGCTACACACCTTTTGTCATGCCAGCCCATTACTCCTACCCTCAGTATCATGGTTGCAGATGACACCATTCACCCCATCACTAGTCGTGGCCTCCTTCACACCACTCATTTTCACATTCCCGATGTTGCCTACATACCTGAGTTATCCATGAACCTTATATCTGCCAGCCAGCTCACATCCCATGGTTGTCTGGTTACCTTTGATGAGTTCACATGCCGTGTGCAGGATCGTCTGACTGGGGCACTCCTTGGGGCTTGTCGTCGTCGTTGCGGGGTGTACGTCCTTGATCGTCTCCACCTTCCATCCACTTCATGGTCACCTGCAGCTTCCTCCCTTTGTCTTCCTTCAGTGGGTTTCTCTCAGTGGCGCCACCGTCTTGGTCATCCCAGTGGTTCACACCTAGCTTCTCTCATTGGTCATGGTTTCCTTGGTCGTGTTTCTATTGATCGGTCTCACTCATGTTCAGGTTGTAGGCTCGGTAAACAATTACAACCTACGAAGCACGAATACTTAAAAATGCTTCGCGTATCGGCTCGAACGCGTATCGGATACGGGAAACATCCGGAAACGCGTTTCCGAAACGTTTCCTAACGTAGGAAACGCAATATTTAAATTAAATAAAAAAATTAATTGGGAAAAGCGTATCCCCCTTGCGGGATACGCGTGCGTTTCCCGCACTTTTATTCACGGCGTCAGGAGCGCAGTCACGCCTCATATTAAATGGTGGCTAACTCTTAGAAATAATTTCTTCTCCTTACAAAATCATTTTATTAGTTTAATGCCAAAGAATATCTTGTTTATGTGAAGAGTTTGATGATCATCATTACATATTATGATATTAGTTCTCAATGTGTACTTGTAGGCCCAATCTTGACTCTTGAGTAATCTGTATTGATAATATATAAATCAAACTAAAATGTGTACTTGTAGGTACTATAAATAATGTTTGTGCTTTTGGATACCTCAAAGAATATATTGCATGAGATATTCTTCATATTTTCTCTTCCTGTGATATCCAATACCTTCTCCTAGCCTAATCATTCTCATTGTGCCTAAACAACATGATTGTGTGCCAATTATTCTTTATTGAATGTAGTGACTGGGATGGTACCTTAGTTTGTTAATTGTATTTTTGTATATTAATTAATACTTATATTAAACTAATTTTAAAAAAATTTAAAAACGTTTCCCGTATCCGTATTTTTTTAAAAATCACGTTTCCCGTATCCGTTTCGTATCCTATCCCGTATCCTGTTTCCGTCCCCGTGCTACATAGATTACAACTCCCCTATCAGTCTAGTGAGTCCAGGTTTCAGCGTCCCTTTGATCTCGTTCATTCTGATGTCTGGGGACCCGCACCTTTTGTATCCATGTGTGGACACCGGTACTACACGTTCTTTTCGTTGATGACTACTCTCGTTATTGTTGGGTCTATTTTATGCGTTCTCGATCTGAATTTTTTCAGATCTATGTTACCTTTTCTGCTATGGTGCGCACACAGTTTTCTGCTTCTATACGCATTTTCCGTTTTGACTTAGGGGGAAGTATCTCTCTCATGCTTTTCGAGATTTGCTAGCTACTCACGGCACTCTCCCTCAGCTTGCCTGTCCCGGTGCCCATGCTCAGAATGGCACCGCTGAAAGGAAGCATCGTCATATTATTGAGACAGCTCACACCCTTCTTATCTCCTCTCACGTTCCTCCCCACTTCTGGACTGAGGCTGTTTCCACAACTGTATATCTTATTAATTTGCAGCCCTCCACTTTCCTTCAGGGTCAGTGCCCCAGTGAGTGTCTGTACTCTCAACCCCCACGTTACACTCATCTTCGCGTTTTTGGTTGTCGATGTTATGTTCTTCTTTCTCCACGTGAGCGTACTAAGCTCTCTACTCAGTCTGTTCCTTGTGCCTTTCTTGGGTACAGTGCTGAGCACAAGGGCTATCGATGCTATGACCCTGTTGCTCGTCGACTTCGCATTTCACGTGATGTCACTTTTGATGAGTCTCACCCTTTCTTTGTGTCCCCTGTCTCCTCGACCTCACACTCATCCGTTACTCCCTCTGACGTGCAGTTTCTCACTCTTCCCATCTCTCCGCCTCATGTATCCTCCCCTCCGGTATGTCCCTCTCCTCTGCCCATGCCACAGTCTACTCCGTCACCTCCTTCTCCTTTGACGCACTCTACTTTGTCTCCTCCTCTTTCCTTGCAGTCTACTCCGTCACCTCCTCACTCCTCTCCCTCTGATGAGCTGTCCACTTGGGATCGTGTCTCTCCTCTTCCTTATCACTATACTCGTCGTCCTCCTCCTATCTCCTCACCTCCAGTTCCCCCAGACTCAGTACCTACCTCCTCCAGCGAGTGCCCTATGGATCATCCTCCTGTGCGTCGCAACCCACCTCGTGAGAGACGTCCTTCCGACCGTCTTAGCCTTGCTACCCTACCGCTGGACCTACCTACCCTTCCCGCCACTGCCTGCAGTACTCCAGAGCCGACTTCCTATCGTGAGGCTGCCCAGATACCTGAGTGACAGGTTGCTATGTCTGCTGAGTTGGAGGCGCTTGAGCACACTCGTACATGGGAGCTTGTTCCTCTTCCACCCGATGCTGTTCCTATTACTTGCAAGTGGGTTTTTAAGGTCAAGACTCGCTTCGATGGTTCTGTGGAGAGGTACAAAGCTCGACTTGTTGCTCGTGGTTTTCAACAGGAGCATGAGAGAGACTATGATGAGACTTTCGCCCCAGTTGCTCACATGACTACAGTACGAACTCTTATTGCTGTTGCCGCTGTTCGCCACTGGTCCCTATCACAGCTCGACGTGAAGAATGCTTTTCTTCAACAGGAGGTATACATGCTTCCTTCTCCGGGTCTATCCTCGCCTCCAGGCCTTGTCTGTCGCTTGAGGCGAGATCTTTATGGGCTCAAGCAGGCGCCCCGCGCGTGGTTTGCACGTTTCAGTTCAGCCATTACATCCGCCGGATTCCAGCCATGTCCACATGATCCAGCTCTGTTTGTGCACTCCTCCCGTGGTCGGACCCTTTTGTTACTATACGTGGATGATATGATTATTACTGGTGATGATCCTTCTTATGTGGCCTTCGTCAAACATCACCTTCAGCAGCAGTTTCAGATGACTGACCTTGGACAGCTGAGCTACTTCTTGGGTCTTGAGGTCAGCTCTACAGATCGCGGCTTTCAGCTCTCTCAGCAACGCTACACATCAGATCTCCTTGCTCGGGCTGCTCTCTCTGACTCTCGCACAGTGGACACCACTATGGAGCTTCATCTTCAGCTACGTCCGGATGATGGGGTTCCACTCTCCGATCCTACTCGATACCGCCACCTCATAGGGAGTCTCGTCTATCTCACCATTACTCGGCCCGACATTGCCCATGCAGTTTATGTGCTGAGCCAGTTTGTTAGTGCGCCCACCTCTGTGCATTATGACCATCTGCTGCGGCTCCTGCGCTATCTCCGGGCGACGACCTCTCGTGGTTTATTCTTCTCCAGCAGTAGTTCTCTACAGCTACGTGCTTACTCCGATTCCACCTGGGCTAGTGATCCTGTTGACCGTCGTTCTGCCACTGGTTTTTGTCTGTTCTTGGGTTCTTCACTTATTGCATGGAAGTCCAAGAAACAGACTGGTGTTTCCCATTCCAGCACTGAGGCTGAGCTTCGAGCCATGGCTACCACCGCTGAGGATATTATTTAGCTCCGTTGGCTTCTTGAGGACCTTGGTGTCTCTTCTCCAGATCCCACTCCCCTCTACTGTGATAACACCGGTGCCATTCAGATTACTCTAAACCCGGTAAAACATTCTCTCTCCAAGCATATCGGGGTGAATGCCTTCTTCCTGCGTGAGCACTATAGTCAGGGCACTCTTGCCCCTTCCTTTATTCCTTCCAAGCAGCAGATTGCAGATTTGATGACTAAGCCGCAGACGAGGACCCAGCATGCCTATCTACTGTCCAAACTCTCGGTGTATGATCCCCCGTGAGTTTGTGGGGGGGGGGGGGGTGTTAGATATGTTGTACATTGAGTAGTAGTGTTAGTCTATAGTCACCTCGGGTGTTAGGATCACCCTCTATTATTCTTGTATATGTATTACCGTGTTCAAGTTGTGAATATACTGATTCTTACATTCCTAACAAATCCCACGTTGTTTGTTGGTCTTTGTGAGTCCATGCATTTCCTATATAAAAGCCCCTATGAGGATGAATAAAACACACCGTCTAATATCTTTTCTACCTTTCAACAATATTAGTCTTTTATGGCTCTCTAAGGAGAGAGGGTCTCTTAGGGGTATCTTGCCCCCCAAAGTTGAGATAATGAGTCTCTTGATTTTGTATTCATCGTTCTTCTTTAATCCAGTGCATTTCGTTCTGCGATAGCCCTTAACTATCAGACTTTCTTTTTATTACCCTCAAGAATCATATATACTAGTGGATAGTAGAATATCATGCAATGCTTTTTCACATGTAGATGAAGAATGCATGCAATTGTCAAGATCATGTGACAATTATACTAATGTTATTAAGTTCTCGGCTGGTGTAAATATGTGAAATTCCACTGATTTGCCACACGTGCAGAAGACGATTGTGCGTCCACGGTCCCCCACCAAATGGGTGGCGGTTGCGGCTGCACGTCCTTGGATCTGTGCCGCTGCAAATCCGGGGCGCCAAATGAGGCCTTAGTTCCATTGTTCCAGCCATTTCTTCTATAAAACTGATTGGTAACCTCTGATGCTTCTTATTTTTGCCATGGGGTGAGATTTATTACTTGTAGGGAATCTAATACCCTAAGAAATAATATTTACTTATAAAAACAGACAAAATTCCCTAATATTTTCAAACTGGGCCCATTCATCATTTATAATGTAAATCCCTAACTTCTTAATAAGGAAAAGAAACCATATAATAGAAAGCATTATCCATCATCTACTATGTTGAGTATCATTACTTGGAAAATCGCCTAAAAATTCTTTCAAAGTATAAATCAGAGGTATTTTTGCAATCCCCGTAAATTTGAATAAATGACTAGGCGACCTTTTAATGAACATGATTGTGTCCCTAACTCTTTCGAATGATTTTCCTAGATACTTTTTAACCATCATGAACCATTTGTTTCAAAATGTGGGTATCACATATTACATGGTTTTTTTCTCATTATATGAAAACCAATGCTACTAAATAAAAACCTTTGATTTTCCACAATTTTGTTATTAGAAGAGACATTATCTAGAGTGATGGTGCCTACTTTTTATTGAAGATCCAATTGAATAGAAGTCTGAGAAAAGATAAAATTACCTATGCGTGGCGGATCAAGATCATTAAAGCTAATGATTTTGATTGGAATTTCATTCTTCATCAATGTAAAACACAATTAGACTCATGTCTCCATTTTTTTTAATTATAAGTCAAGCAATTGCATATAATAAAGGGACGCTAAGGACGCTTTTCAGTTTGTTTTTCTATTTATCTTTCTCGGCATATAAATTGGCACCTTGTTATTGCCTACCTTGTGATTTTCTAAAACCTGGAATGATGAACCTATGTTGCTGAACTACCATAAATGTGAATTCATGACTGACTATCATTCTTGCAATGATGTTCTTAATACTTTGGTAATTGACATTGGACATACTACAAGAATAGTTCTCTAACAACCTGACCCTCACAATATTAGAAGTATTGTCTGCTTTAGTTCAACATAGCTATACTAAGTTGAACCGCATGATTTTACAGGAAGCCACCCATCCGAAGGCCACTCTCACTAGAGCACACTTAACTATGAAGTTTTCAACTCAACTCTACTACTTACTCCATAAACGCGCCTCCGATATTTGAGGGTTCACATTATTACGTAAGCCAAACAATTTTCTCTCCAATTCCAATGTGAGATTCGGTTTATTTCTATTTCTGCACCTTCTTTCACTTAGAAGTCTGTCATTCTATAAGTCTGCCCAAATTGTCTTTCTCTGGACTTCTTTGTCCTAAAGATACTCTCCGCCCTCATTGGATCGGGATGTTACATGCCCACCAACTTTTGCTTGGTTTGTCTTCAAACCACACATTATACTGCAAGATCCCAGACTCTGATACCATTTGTAACAACTTGACCACCACAATATATGAAGCATTGTCTGCTTTGGTTCAACCCAACACATACTAAATTGAGTTGCATGATTTTATCCTTTTCCACATATGTCCTACTTGTACATCCCAGAAGTTTACGCATCCCAAGACTACTCCAGCCAAAGCACGATTAACTGACGAGTTTCCAATGCAACTTCACCACTTGCTAACTCAAAATTTCTCTGATATTTGAGGGTTCGAATTATTACATAAGCTCAACAACTTTCACTCCAATTTCGATGTGAAATTCGGTTCATTCTTGTACATCCGTTCATCTTAGAACATGCTATCTTAAAAGCCTGCCAGTAGCTGTTTTTCTCCTGAATTCTTTGCCCCAAAGAGACTCATCACCTTCATTGGATTCGAGATGTTACAACTTACAAGTTCATCCTCTACAATAATAGGATAAATCACCTATAATTCTTCCCATCCCTTGCTGCCCTGGCTAAGATGATTTTCCATACACTAACCCATCTAGGATGTCATGTCCCAAGTTTTGTGTGATATTTACTTCTACAATTCTGATCAGTAAGAAGTGAACAACATACCTCATCTTCTTCTGCCTTATCTCCTTTTTCCCAATTTTGTCAGGATTAGTCACTACATCAGAGTGAGCCATTTCATACTGACCTGAGTGGTTCTTGGATGACTTACTATGATTTTGAGAAGACATTGGGGATAAAAGTAGTAATAGAGTGCATCAATGATAGATCGCGAGGTCTCCAATACACTAGCAATGAGAAATGCAACTGAAAAAGTGACTCCACATTCCCGAATTACCACAAAGCTCATATATCACAAAATATGAAAATATGCTGAAGTTTTGTTTTAAAGCCATAGAATATGATAAAAGATCATATTGGCAACAACAAGTCAAGCTTCAATATGATCTAATGCCTCAGAAGCAAGTCTCGGCTTAGCTGCATTTTCTTCCTACCGATGTCATACTAGACTCTGTTCTGACTGAACTACCTTCAGCCCCGAAGTCACTTCTCCTCTCTTTCAGACCCACGCTATCAGAAACGGAAATTGCATGCTTAAACACAAAAGAGATACAAATTGCCGAGACAAGCTCGACCCGAACTGCTGAGCTGGTTCCCTCTAAGAGCCTCTCTCTCAATGAGAGCCTAACGCTAAGCAGATCTCAAAGATAAAAAGAAGGAGACTGCCAGTCCTATATATAAGGGAGTGGGGAAATACAAAGTACAATAATGCCCATGGGCTACACAGACCAATAGAGGCACGTGACGACCATCATCGTATCAGAATAGGTCAAACACTGGTGCTTAATTGCATAAATCCAACACTTCCAAGCACTTTTTTAGTTTATTCTACATTGCCATGTCCATAAGGCTTTAATACATACTTAGTTTATTCACATAATTACAATTCCTAGTTAAAGAACATGAAATACCACATTGGTATATATTTAGGATTCTAAATGAAGTCCATATATCTAAGTTTGTAATATTTTTACTGTATTTTCTTATTTGCATATTATTATATGATATATATATGTACACACACACACACACACGATGAAATGTCCTGAATAATACTTACTTGATTACAAGGGGTCTCACACCTATATATAGGAGCGAAGATAAGTACATGGCGTTGAGAAAAAAATATATGAAATAGAAAATACAAGTAATAAAATAGTCACAAATGCTAACACCCTCCAAGTTGGGTGTGTAATGTTGACCATACCCAACTCGGTAATGATTCTTCCGAAACACTCACGCTCAATCTTTAGTGAGGATGCCAGTTAATTGTTGTTCAGACGAAACGAACAGACTACATACAATTCCTCTTATTATATTTTCTTTAATGAAATGTCTATCGACTTAATGTGTTTGGTGCGATCACGTTGAACTAGGTTATGAGAAATGATTGTGGCCCCTTTGTTATCACAATATAATTTGATTGACTTATTTTTCTAAAGGCCATGTTCTCTCATAATATTCTGAATCCACAGTCCTTCACAGATTTCGTGGGCCATGGACCTGAATTCAAATTCAACACTAGATCTAGCAACCACATGTTTTTTGCTTCTCTATGTAACCAAATTCCCACCAACCAAAGTGCAATATTCTGAGATGGGTCGTCGATCATCAACCGATCCAACTCAGTTTGCGTATGTGTGGATTTCAATATTTAGCTCATCAAAGATGAAAGTAAGATACTGCTCCCAGGAGAGGTCTTGAGGTGTCTGAGAATATGGCTAGCAACATCAAGATGGCTTTGGGGAGTGCATGTTCTGGCTGATCACTCCAACTGCACACGAGATATCTGGGCGAGTATGTTACAAGTAAATCAACTTACCCACTAACCTATGAAAACCAGTGATGTCCTCAACATTTTCTCCGTCATCTCTCCCTAGCCTGTAGTTTGCTTCGATATGGGTGTCAACAAGTCTACAACCACTCTTCCTCGATGTCTCAAGTAAATCGAGGATATACTAACTCCACGAGATGAAAATCCCATGTCTGGACCTGACCACTTCAATGCTAAATACTTGAGGTTCCCAAGTCCTTTATCTCAAATTATCTAGCTAGCCTTTCTTTTATAGTTTGGATTTCTTCCAGATCATCTCCTATTATAACAATATTATTCACATAAACTATAAGGGCAGTCAATTTACCTTCCCTGTGCTTGATGAATAGAGTACGGTCCACATTACTTTGAGTATATCCAAAGGTCATCGTAACCTTGTGAAATCTCCCAAACCAAGCTCTAGAAAATTATTTGAGGCCATATAAAGCATTCTTTTAGCTTGCAGACCTTCCCTTCAGATCCTTCAAAGACAAGTTCAGGAGCTAGGGTCATATATACTTCCTCTTCTAGGTACCCATGAAGAAATGCGTTATTCACATCTAACTGACTGAGGTTCCATCCCTTACATGCAACACATGATAGGAGAATTCTTATGAAGTTCATCTTTACTACATGAGCAAAGTCTCCCGATAATCAATTATAGCAGTCTGAGTGTATACTTTGGCAACCAGTCTTGCGTTATATCTTTCAACAATTCCTTGGGTGTTTTGCTTGACAGAAAACACCCATTTACACCCAACAACTGTCTTCCCTAAGGGAAGATGCACCGGATCTCATGTATAGTTTTTTTCAAGGCACGCATTTCCTCAAGCATGGCTTCTTGCCACTTGTGGTGACTAAGAGCTTCGTGCCAAGATGACGGAATAGACAGAGGACAAAGATGACAAAGAGGAAACAAAGACTCTATGTGAAGCGTTTAGAGAAGCATAAGAAACAAACTGAGACAATATGTTGGGTAGAAGTACCTTCTCTTAGAGCGATAGACTATGAAGACAAATTCGTAGTCAGCTCTGGTTTCCAGAGAGAAGCTTGCATTTTTATACCCTTATTTCTTCGAGAATGAACCTGCAAAGGGGAGCACGAGATCTTCTTGGCCGTTAGAGGCAACGTGATGGGTAACTGCAGGAACAGGAGGGGTAACTGTAGGAAACTGGTATGAAGGAGGAATGTGTAAATGAGGACTCCTCCTGAAGTGATAATGAGCTAATTTCCATTATGGTGGAGGACCTCCCTTAAAGTGAGGTCCCGTAGAAGGTGATTTCCATGGTAACAAATACCTTCTTGGTTACAGGATCAAAGCTTTGTAACCCTTTTGAGTTGGAAAATACCCGTGGAAGCTTCACCTCGGCGTGCCCGGTACGACGATGAAAACACATTTTAGGGCACGAGAGTCAAGTTTAGTTCTTTGATGTATAAGGACGAAGCACACACACCCAAATATACGAGGATGAAGGTTAGTGGGAGGAACCTGAAGAGTATTGAGGTGTGTGTTAAACCTGAGAACACATGTATGTATATGGTTAATGAGGTAAGCTGTTGTGATAACATCCTCCCGGTAGTATTTTGGAAGGCACATCTCAAGTAAGATACACCTGACCACATCTAGAAGATGGCGATTCTTACGCTCTGCCACACCGTTTTGAGCAGGGGAGTAGACCCAAGACCTTTGATGAATAATGCCATGATCACTGAGATATCGTTCAAGTTGAGAATCAATGTACTCACGATCGTTGTCACTACGAAGAATTTAATATTTGTATTGAATTGAGTTGCTATCATTTTGTGAAGATGCTGAAATAAATGAAAATATTCATTTTTTAGTTTTCATTAAATACACACAGGTGGTGCGAGAAAAACAAATGAAAGTAGCAAAGCAGGAGCATCCAAAAATAAAGCAACAAACACGATCCCCAAACATCAGTAAGAATAATAGCAATGGGCGTAGAGTTAGGAGAAGGAACATGATTAAAAGAAGTACGATGACGTTTGCTGAGTTCACACACATCACATAGAAAATTTTCCAATAACAAGACATAATAGAAAATAAAAGTTTCATAAAAGGGATAGAGGGATGTCCGAGACCGTAGTGCCATGAATCCAAAACAAAAGACTGATCCCCACTATATTGACACCTCCTCAACTAGAGGGCACTCTACCTTCCATACATATACCACCACCTATATTTGTCTCTTCACCTTCTATACTTTCCCTATATAGAAGGAATCATATAGACGACCCTTATAAATCCTATCACTACACACATATAGGTACAAAAAGGTGCAGTACCCTAGTGTTTAGACCCCTTGGGTGCCTGACTGCCTGTTTAAGATCCAGATTATGAAGACTACCTTCATCTTCCTATTGCTCACTTTAAAGGTAAAAAAGGTTGCAGTTGTGAGGCCCCAATTCAGACCCCACAGGAAATCTGCGTCTAGACTTGTTTTCAATTAATTCATCTCAGGATGTTCTAGAAGTATGCACAGTGAGTACAAAATAAAACACAATTAAAACTTTTCTTAAATTCTAACCCATACCTTAGATCATTTTCCTGTTAATTTCTTCTTTTTTTTCCTCGGACAAACGAGGATTTCTCAGAGCACTCGGGGTTGCTTCAACTACCTAAAAAGAATAAATCACGATGGGTTTAGTCATAAAGAATATGACTAAGCGAGTGACATACCTCTTTAACTGCTGTACATGTAACCAAGAAACTTCAGTATCAATATGCATAAGTTTTAAATTGCAGTATAGAAAAGTGCGGTACCAGTAATGATCAATAAAAGAAAATACGATGTTTATGTAATAATCTTTATATTCCTATATTCCAAATTCTTGTATTCTTTCACATTCAATTCTTTAGATTCTTCAAGTTTGTTTTAATCTTTATTTATAGTTAATCTTCATTCTGATTTATTCAAGTTCATATTTGTTCATATTCAATCTTCTTTCATATTCAATCAGGTTCATGTTCGTGCATACTGAAAATTCATTCATATTCATTCTTCGTTCATTTCTCATGTGATTCACTTTCAATTGTCAGAATCTTCATTCATATTCATTCTTTTGATTCAGATTTCTCATTTATGTTTTAATTTTATTAATCAGGAAATCATAAGGGTAGCTATAAATTCATCCCTTCTTGGTCTTTAACGACCTCTGACCTTCAACGGCCTCTGGCCTTCAACGACCTCATATAAATCTCAAAATCATTCTGCCGTATTGTATTCACGCCCCCCATTACGTCTACTGGGTTTACCCTTAACATTTCCTCTGCATCGATGCATATTATCTTTTATTCATCTTATGTCTTTGCTTTCCTCTTAGGTTCTTATTTCGTATATAAATTCAATATTCATCTTCAATCTTCGTATCAGGTATAAGTGTTTTTATTCAAATACTTTCCTCAAAAATTCATTAATCAATTGATTATTGTTATTTCATATTTAGCATCTTTTAGCGATTCCCATTTTATTTATCAATGATTCGAAGATTCAAACTATTTCAATTTCATGTCGATGCACAATCAGTAAAATACCTTCTTTCTGTATGAAAAGCTATACAAGCTCAAACTTTTAGTATGCCCCGAGGGAGCTTCTCAGCGCAAAATCACACCATAACTTGCTCGCCTTCATGAAATACATGCTCCCATCTGTGGTTAGATGCATGAAATTCATGCAAATGATGACAAATGACTTCACAAGCCCATGCAAATGATGCAAATGCCGCACGACAGACACGATACTCTCTCTAGGGGAAAGTCTGACAATGACCTGAATATCTCTAAAATGGGGCGGCCTATCGGGAGTCTCTTTCGGTGGAGCGTAGGATAACTCATCGAGTGTGCGAAGAGTATCTAAATGACTGCATATGACATCATCATTGAAATACGAGCTCATAAAGTGTCAAATGTCACTTAGGGAACATGACGCATCATGGGGCTCACCAGGAGGTATGTATGACAATACGTCTCAAGTACGACAATCACTACAGTGGATACCGGAGAGTGGAGACACCGACGATAGGATGTGACCCAAGAGTGTGGCGAGTGCCCTTAAAAAGAAAGAACCCATCCGGTGGATCAAGAGATAGTGTGTCCCAAAACTCATCAAGAGTGCGCTAGGTCATAAGGTAGTCTCTCGAAATATCGGGAGTATGCTAAAGTGTACTTAAGGAAAGCCCTACATACTTGATGCTCCACTCAAGATCTATTCTTTGGGGCAATATCAATGACGATAATGGAAGAGTCGCCAATAACTCAATACTCATAAATGAGTGGCTCACCTGATTCTCATCCCACCAGGACATGGTGGCTCATCAGGAGGCTCAACGGGGGGCTCGTCAAAGAACCCATCAACAAGGCCATGATCCTCCAGATGAGTACCATTGCAAGGGGTAGTGTCCCCATAAACGTGTGAGGCAGCTACTATGAGATCAACACAGGCTCTTGGTCGTGATGTGGCTCGGGACAATGATAAGGGGAGAGTGAAAAAGACCTACTCTAAAGAATGGATCCATTGGTAAAGTGTCAATAAATGAGTCTATAGTAGGGGCACTAACTAACCCTGGGCAGGGTGGAAGGAGGGGGTAGGTGAGGGACACATCATTATAGGATCAATAGGTCGCTCAGACTCACTCTCAGTCGGGGTCATAAGAAATGAGTCAGAAACAAATGACGGACCACTCACCGGACTAAGTGCCTCACTGGGGTGAGAGAAATCCGTATCAGGTATCATTTTTGTCGGACATGAGCATGCAAAGTGGTGACCTCAGTACGAAAGGGACTCATACTGGGGTGGTCAAGGTGTGAATTCACTCAGCCAACTTTAGAGGATCTCAAGAGACTCCGAACGGTGATAAGCCAACTCAGTACATATGTTAGATCGAAGTCCAGATCGAAATCGGGAAATGATCATAGCTGGCTCCTCTCGAATGTCACTCACTACTAGCTCATCAAAACGATCCCTGTGCTCAGAGACAGATAGAGATCCTTTCCGAAGGGTAAATAACTGATTGAGCCAACATGCAATCCTAAGGTCTGTTCATGATTTTATTACCTTTCAATACTATATGTAACACATGCAAGACCCGACGGAGAAATCAATACCATGTAATAAATAATTAAATTGCACACAGAATTTAAAAGCAAGGCATAATTATTTCTGTAAGCAAAACACGCTTAGGCTTTCCTCCGCGTGGTGCGCCAAAGCGAGAGTATGCGGCGAATAAATCTTGCAAATCACAATTAGTCTAGCATAAACACCCATAATTCAAGATATCCACGCAAGCATAAAAAATCACAACACCATATATTAATAAGAAGAACAAAATCTACAATACAAAGTAATACTTACGAAGTAAGGGGGGCCATAACGTGGAGATCCGAGTGGTGGCGAATGCTGTCCGAAAGTCAAGAGGTGCCTGAAATACCGTGGGATTGCGAGTTTGGAATTCTGGAGAGGTAGGGGAAATTTATGGGTAGGGAATTCCATAATATATGGTTTCACGGGAAAGGCGGGGGGGGGGGGGGGGGGGGGGGGGGGGGGGGGGGGGGGGGGGGGGGGGGGGGGGGGGGGGGGGGGGGGGGGGGGGGGGGGGGGGGGGGGGGGGGGGGGGGGGGGGGGGGGGGGGGGGGGGGGGG
>JAWHQI010002743.1:0-26616 GCA_033032865.1 Dactylorhiza incarnata
AACCAAGGGATGCGGAATATAGACTCCAACATACTAAAATATTTGCCCATGTCGACTAGACCTCTAGTCGACATAGGCAGTTTGTCAACTAGAAGAGTCTGCCTATGTTGACTAGATGTCTATCTACATAGAAGATCTGCCCATGTCGATTAGACCTCTAGTCACACCGACAGATTGTCGACTAGAAATTCTGCCCATGTTGACTAGATGTCTAGTCGACATAGGCAGTGGTGTCAACTAGAAGAATCTGCTCATGTTGACTAGACCTCTAGTTGACATAGGAAATTTGTCGACTAAACTATGTCGACTAGAATAAAGCCTTGTCGACTATACTATGTCGACTAGAAGCCGTTCTCATTCGACTAGAGCATTAAGCTTGCCGACTGAACAATAAAATCAGGAAAAATGACTAAGTAAAATATCGGCTAGAAAGACTCTATATCGCTAGACATCTAGCCGACATAAGCAATATCGACTAAAACTTTCTGGCTAAGAATCATGAATTCAGAAAATTTATCCAATAAAATCGTACTAGATCATCTAGCAGACACATGCATATCTGCTAGACCATCTAGCCAACACAGACAGTATCGACTAGACCTTGAAGTCTAAATCTTAAAATTTATCTAAGTAAAATATCGTCTAGACAGGCTCTATTGTCTAACAGACTCATATATGTCTAGACAGACTCAATATTGACTAGACCTTGAAGACTAAGCATGAAAAATTTATCATGTTTAGTATCGGCTAGACCATCTAGCCGACACAGAGACTATATCGACTAGAAGAGCTTGAGACTAGAATGTTTAATGAGAAAATTTATCTAGTCCTATGTCAGCTAGACCTCTTGCCGACACAGGCAGTATCAGCTAGACCATCTAGCCGATACAGGCAGTTTGCTAGACCATCTAGCTGATACAGTCAGTATCGGCTAGACCATCTAGCCGAACAGGTAGTATCGTCTAGACCATCTAACCGACACATCCCTATCAACTGAAGACCTTCATATGACTAGGACACACTTTGTAAATTTAATTAATATTTTAATTAAATTAAGATAATACTTATTGTAGCAAACAGGTGTAGCATGACCCCCCTTAATGGCAGTACCTTGTGCGTGTTTTTAAGGCTAGAGGAAACCTTAGAGGCTAGGAGGAGGAAACATGGAACTTGGTTGTCCTTCCCAGGCATGACAGAACCTCCCTTAATATATAATCAAATCAGCCCCTTTCTTCTCTCTCTCTCTCATTTCTTCTTTACTCATCCTCTTCTTTATCCTCAGCCTTACTTTCTCATCACCCAGCAACTGAGACAAATTTTCATTAAGGACAGATAAGAATCAAGTTGGAGCATAGCCGACCACCACCATACCACCAAGCAAAGATCCATGGGTCGTGAATCAGGTGACTTCCCCCTCCTTTGGTGCTAGATCTTTAGATCAAAATAGGAGAGACATTGAGCTCAAAAGCTTGATTTCAGTGAGTTTCATGAAGAAATTCGGAGGAGAAACCACACTAAACTTCTATTCCAGGGCATCGTTTGCCGTGAATAGCTTCAATCAACTCCCTCTTCAATACTAGATGTAGACTTGATCTCATGAATAATGGTGGTCTGTAGAGGGAATATTGAAGGAAAGAATGTAGGACTTATCCTATTCTTTGGCTGGAGGAAGATGATGAACAGCTACCTGCAGATATGCTATCTGCAGACCAAACGAATCTGTCTTATTTTACACAATCGAGTTCAAGTTGATTTTAAGTATGGTATACATAGATATGGACCTTGGCTCACATGAAAGTTGTAGTCCTTGGAAGAACTTTCCAAAATATGGTGGTACATTTTCTGGGGAGCTCTGTAGCTCCCTGGATCCTATTTTGAATATGTTGTGTCAAAATTTTAACTAAATTCTGTCAAACTAGATCAGCTGGTTCAAGCCATTTTTTTAGGCATGTTCCAGCCAGATCCAGTGCATAAGCCCAACATAAAAATTGTAGCCCTTGGAAAAACCTTCCAGAATGGGGTGTCACATTATCTTAGGTGGACTGTAGCTCCCTGAAATCCAGTTTTAGTAAATTGTATCGTAAATGTGTGGATCACAATGATTGTGTATTTCTCTAAGAATATTGAGCCAACACTTATGAAATTTGGTACATGCATGCTAGATGATATTATGAACACTTATAATATGTTTTATAATTGTTGAAATTGAATTTCTATAGTTTTATCAATAATATCATTTTAGGAGCACCCCAGCAGCAGCAGCAGCATCACACCGAGCATGAGGACACCAAGCCAGGGAACAGGGCCTGAGGCCATGATGCAACCTTTATCGTCGCTCTTCTGTTTCCTATTGAGATTTTGAGAGCCTTGACATAGCCTTTTGAGGGATTCTGTACTCTAATATACATTTGGAGCGCTTGTCGCTTCCTATTTTTGTTATGTACTTATGGACTTATATATACTGATGTGGATCATGGACTTTGGATTTATTTTATTGATTGTAGACCATGTGACTGAGATAGCCGACAAGATAGGCATCTTGTGGTGGGGGTATCCGAATGCTGGAACCATGACAAGGCGGCTTTCTAGGCATAGGACTCTTCTCGGTCATGTCCAATTCCTGGGGGGGGTCTTACATGCTGATACTCTCACATCTCTCTCTCTCTCCTTCCTAGCTTGGGGAAGGATGACTGTGTAGGCTCATCCCGAGGATGCTCCCACTCTGCTCTTCTGACAGAGGGGAGGAGAGTATTCAGCTTGAGCATCTGAATCTCTCATTTTCCTCAACCTTCGACAACCTTCTTCGTCTTTTTTATCTCCTATCTCTGTTCATGAATCATTATATATATCCTATCGTGCTCCCGAATTGATACTCTATGTTGAAATGGAAGTTGAGAGGTAGATGGGCGAGGGCGAGGATTATGTGATACCCTCAACAACATAAAGTTGTGACGATAGTTGATTGTATATAGGGCCCAATCAAGAGTCGTATAGTTACTAACCAAAATCTCTGATTGATACCTCCGAGGGCAAGGTATTCAACCTTGACATTGAGGCATATTTAAACGAAAGTATAATGCATAATGGATGAAATTAAGTAAGTAACATCAAAAGTACCTTCCAAATATGATATCACCATAGTCACCTGAGCTGTGATCTTCCCTGTATCTCCTGACTTGAACATAATGGAATGGAGAAGGATATCTTAAACAATACGGGCATCTACAGTAAGTCAAGAGATAGAAGTGATGAGATCACGCTCATACACCTCACCATGCAGCACTTGGTTGATGACTGCCCAGTCTCGTTGATTCCTGAACGACTCCACAATATCCAACCGATTTCTACTTTCATTCAAACCATAAGCACTACATAAATCAGAGTGGGGATCATCACTATCTGAGTTCCAATACATGATTGGACCACCATCATCTATTTTGTGAGTGAAGGATCTCTGAGGTTGTTATAAACTCGCGTACCAAAGCCACAAAAAACTATCCTCAGAAGTTATAACCGTCATTAATCCTAATCTGCCACAAGGCTATATCTGAAGATATTTCTATGCATCCAGAAGATGACCATACTCACACTCATAGTAGCACCGTCTATTGTTGAATAAGACTAGGTAACAATATATGGTCTCTTTGAAAAACTCCTTCTGGGATTTGTGCTGGTAACGCGGCGTTGTAGCTGGTAAGAAGTTCATCTTCTTCCCCCTCCTTCCATCTCCACACAATCACAAATTCAACCTCCTTTAGATCAAAATCGTAGACTTAATCACATATTATCAATCTAAACCAAAATCTCTACAATTAACACAATCTAAAGGAAAAATCAAACCCTAACCCCAAATCTAACATACACCTTGGATCTTGCATAATACACATAGATCATCCAATCTAAACCATGAAATTCATTAAAAACCATTAATCAAAGAACAACTAAAAGGAAATGGCTTACCTCGCTAGCGCTCGGCGAAAGAACGACTCTTCGAACCTTTGGAACCCTAGGACGAAATAGAATCGGGCCGGTTTAGGAATACTTAACACATGCTACCACAGAGCAGTAGTATCTATCGTCGGCAGTAGCCCTGCAAAAGGTGAACCCCTTTTAAAAATTTCCAACAACGTAAAGACACTTACAAATTGAAAAATTGATGGTTATATGATGATGGTGAGTGGATATTTCAAAGTAGAGGTTTTGGACCCTCTTAGGCTAAATTATAAATCGTAACTTTTTCAATATTTTACAAAAAAATTTGTTGTAGTTAGTGCCCCTTATCTTAGAAAACAGTAATCAAGAAAATCTGAACGAAAAAATATCGAAAAGCATATTTTTAAGCAAAATAACAAAACTATGTCTCTACCGCCGCACGTTAGGTCCTAGCGCTGGCGTACCATTAAAAACTTAATTTCATTTTTCTTCTTTCTATATTTATTTTGTCTGGCACAGAAGATTAGAATACTGATGAGCTCATAATATACTTCAATGTTTTTCAGAAATCCTTTTATTTTTAAAAATATTCAAAAATCAAATATAAAATTACAAAACAATTCCAAAAACACAAATAATTTTTACTTGCAATTCCTATTTTGTATTTTCTTATAAAAATAAAAAAAATACATAAAACTGCTTAATTTTTATGCCGATGTCAACGAAGATTAGATTTATCAATTAAAGATTAAATAAAAATGTGTAATTTAATTTTCAAGGTTCTTGAAACATTATTTTGGTTTGTCATGCCTTGAACTATATCTTATTTTGTGCAATAAAATTGAGTGTAGATAACATGTGTAGGATTGCTTAGCATGCCTCTAAGTATGAGTGATGTTTTATATTTGATAATGATTCTCTCACTCACTCTATTTGATAACCTACAAGTATTTATAATCTTAGTCTTGCACGATTGTGTAGTGTAATAACATAATAATAAAATACATAAATAATTATCTACACAACATTGAACTGTATCTTGCAATTCTTTGCCTTTTCATGCACTTGCTATTTGTGAATTGTGGTTTAAAATAAAATAAATGTTTGTAAAAAAGTGAATTCGGAGTCCTTAGTCACAAAAATAAAAATCAAATAAAATATGACAAGGGTACTCCACCAAACACTACTCATCCTCCTGATAAGTTGAACGAACATTGTGAGGTTGAGCACCTTGGAAATAATTGCAAAGTATCTTGTGCAAATAATTTTATCATCACTTCTTTTAGTACACCAGATCACTAAATTAAATTGAAATAAAAAAGAAAAATTATGATCCCTCAAGCACTACTTCGTATCCTGATAAGTCTTAATGATCATTGTGTGTACAAAGCACCTTGTAGTTGTACTTCTAAGTGTTATGTGCATTAAAATTCTATGGAAGTAACTTTGTTTGTGTATTTAATGTTGTGATTATTTTATTATATATGTCAGGTTTTTGATTATACACATGTTTCTTTATCAAATATTGTTGTACATTTCATTATCTTATATAACACTTCCACTCATGAGAGTTGAATCTTAATACACATCTACACAATTCTCTACAAACTTTAGTAATGCACTAGATAGCAAAGCATGACCGCTACAATGTGGTTATACTTGACATGTAAATTAGTGTACATTGTAGTTGGTATCTCTTCTTGATATCTTTTAATCATGCTTGCATTATGTAATGAAATATCATCCTTAGACTTCATTTGAAAACATCTTTTATTTGAACTTCACACGTGCTATGCTTTATGCTAATTATGCTCTAAAGATGTTTATTTTTTAAGAATGCTAATTATATGTTTCCACTATGCTTACTTCTTATATCTGATAATGATTATTATTTTCAACAAGTGGTACTTATAAATTAAAACTTATCTTTCTTCTCTACATAGAACACTAGCAAATATATTGTTAAATCTCAATCACCCTTTTGATAATACCAAAAGGGGGAGAATAAACTTAAAGAATATACTAATTTAGGAAGAATACAATCGAAAACTCATAAGAAATATCTATGTAGGGGAGCATCCATATATGAGGATTATATATGTTTATCACACTTATCATTTACTACACTTTATATAAACAACACTTTGATTGCAATTAATTTCATCCTAGAAGATTTGTTATTATCAAAAAGGGGATTTTGTTGGAACGTGTGTTCCGCATCTCTGAATCCAATGCAGTTTTCCAAGGTCTTTCAATATTATGTCAAGTTGTCTGCCTACGTCAACACACGATGTGTCACTGGCGCGCTTCCGATCATTCCACAACCCGTTAGTATGTTGCGCCGCTCGAGGCTCAGATGCCTCGCCACCAAAGTTCACTTGAGGCTAAGATGCCTCCTCGCGCTGACTGCCGCTAGCCGTAGATGCGGCTCAATATACTCGCCCGAGTAATATGGCGTTTGCACACCGCGCTGTCTTTTGCGCAAAGATGCTCACTCTGCACCACTGCACTACCACGACCGTGATCCGACAACACCATCAACGCTTCAACTGTCCTTGCTCTCCTGAGCCCAAACGACATCACCAAATACCGCATATGCCTCTCCGGCTCTGCCCAAATTGGCCTCCGCCTATGCCGCTCCCCCGCGCACGTGCACAGCCTCCCCGCCACACAAATATGGCATTCACAATGCCTCCCAGTTCAGCCCCCGCAAAAGGAGTCCTTGGCGCTTCCGCCCCTCGCGGCAATCGCCACCGTCAAAACCCACACCGACTCCACGCAGCCTCAAGGCTTCCAACCACCGTTGCTCTTCCATATGTGTCGCCGCCTCTCTAGTTCGTCGGAGAGAGATCCCTAAATGAGAGAGAGAGGAAGGATAGACGAAGGAGATGAATATGGCTCCAAGCTCCAATTTCAAGTTGCAGGCGGTGGACCTCTTCTCCATGGGAAGAGAATTCTCACGAGCTCAAATCAATAGGTTTTATTTCTCCTTTTCATACTCACGTAATCACGTGGCTGTAGGGGTAGATTTAGAATAGTTTTTATTCCTTTTTTATATCTTACATATATTATTATATATAATAATAGTATATAACAACATGGATCTCAGAGTCGTCACTCAATGAAATAGTTCTATTTTCTTGATCTTACCCATGATCGCGCCAAGAATCCTTCACGACTCGATTCGCGCCATTACGGACCTCTCGACGTCCGTTGCCGCGGGTTTTGGTCCATCTAGGAGGAAAACCAAACCCAACAATTCTCCCCCTTCCCGGCTAGGAGGAAGAGCTCGCTCGCCAATGTGGCGATCTCCCCGCGAGACCCATCACTGCAACTATGCATCTCTCCCGCGTAAACAGTCGAACTCGATGTAGGATTGTGACAATCAAAGTAACCCAACGTCGCTGGCCAGCAACAATATGAGAACCGCTCTCATGTCCTTTCACCGTCAACTTTGAGACATGATGTCTCACTTGCCTATATCATTCTTCCCACTGAAGAATCCATGCTGCCCGTGCCACGCACCGGTGGCTCTGTCACCTCTGACCTTGTCTCCCCCGCACCTACAGCTCTCGTCTCCATACAATAAAGGCCACTTATTCTCATCGTCCTGTCCTATGACCAGGAACCCCTGGCCAGTATCCATCACCCCCGTCAAATCTGCTAACATAACCATCCGCGTCCTTTGACCACAGACAACAAACTGAACCGGATGTCAGGTACATGACGGACGTCCTTGAGCACTAAAATAGAACCTGTGCTCATCTTCAGGTGCACATCACCGACGCCGATAGCTTTGCAAACTCTCACATTGCCCATCCTCAACACCCGCATCACGTGAGGTGTAAGTAGCAAATTGTGCTCTATCGCTCGAAACGTGTGCCGAAGCCCCAGAGTCCACCAGCCACAAACATATCTACGAATGAGGTCAGTTGTCACCTCATCACTCGCAAAGAGTAGATCATCATCATATAGTCTATCACTACCGATGTTGTGGCCTCATCTTGCTTCCCTGATTCCTGCATTTGCAATTATTCCATGCATTTCACACTCTTATGTGTCCCTTCTGCCACAATGAAAACACTCAATATCCTTTCGCGGACTGGACATGCTCCTGTTAGATCCTCTGCCATCTCTGCTCTTATCTCTCCCCTAGACTCAGTGTACAAAATATCTGAATGGGCAGAGGAGATAGTCACATAAGACTCACCCTGATTTCCTCCTCACTTTCTCATTCAGAATCCCACTCTTTGCAACCTCCATAGTCAGAAATCTCCTGAAGATGAGTTAATCAGTGAAACTCATACCATCTCCCAAGTGGCAGGGAGAGACTTCAATAACACAGTGCATTGACCTCATTATCAAAGGTCACCTTCATGGCAGATAACTGATCCAACACTCCTTGAAACTCATTCACATGATCAAGTATAGGTGTGCCCTCCTTATACTTGTAATCACTAATCTTCGTCAGCAACAAAAGTTTGTTCAAACCCATGCTCTTCGCATATAAAGACTCCAATGTCTTCATAGCACCTTGGCATCAGTGATACTCGCCACATGATTGTAAACATGCGCTCCACAATCGCCTAACAAAACCACACACCTTGCGGTGCTCAATTGCCCATTTTGTAGGATCCATATCTATGGCATCTCTCCAAAGATAGGTGAGTGACAACCCTTAACATAGATCAAGTCCTCCATCATCATATGCCACTCATGATTTTTAGCCCAATTCAACATCATCACCATCTCAGAACTCGAATCCATATGCACTCAGTCCACTGTCAACTCTGACCACTGATCTTGGAGTCGATTATTTCAAAGAATGTGACTTGAGAGGATAGGGAGCGGACCAATGTCATCACCTACCGCCCTATTCACAAACCCAAAATATCCAATCGACTTGACCTAACCTGCCTCTGATACCACTTGTTGCGAGAAACACATTCTCACAGACCTGAGTGCACGTAAGGACACAAGCTGAAATACCTGCAAAAGTCGCCATGTAATACGCAAGAACAAAATAAACACAATCAGACACAAAGGCGTATATGTGGAAAACCCCCAAAGCAGGGTAAAAACCACGGGACGATCAGAGTCCAACCCGGAAAGCCTCCACTAAATGATGTTCAACAATACAATGGCTTTCCACCGTGATCTCCAGATGGATCCTACAACAAGCACAAATGAGATAAGAGAAAGATACAGGCATACCGACAAAGACGACCAAGCAATGGTTTTGTCCGAGCGAAGAAAAGTCACAGTCGCGGTTCTTCCTCCATTGATCTCGCTCTGTCGTTCTCCATCAATGTCGCTCCATATTAGCTATTATGCCCCAGCTTTAAGGCATTATTCTTCTCTTCCACCATTTATAGGGTCTCGACTACGAGGTTGCCGCCTTCCCCCACAGCTTTCCAGTTCTATTATCCTCCTCCGCTTTTCGTACGACAAGGCGTCGAGTTAAGATTCCCAGTGCATCGAGTTATGGAATGAACAAATGTTTCAAGGAGGTAAATGTTGAACCATGAAACATGGTTCAAGAGGATTAGTTCGGGCCAATTGGGGTAGCTTAATTTTACTTCTCCTGAGTTAGAACACTAGGTCAGGCACTCAGAGCTAAGAACCTCACTCACAAAGGTGAAAACCTAAGAACAAACCCACGAGCTGCAGCGAGGAGGTCCCACCATAAACCCAGAAAATCAAAGAGCTTCCCTCCCAAGCCAATGCTGAGCCGGGCACCCTAGAGGGCACTTGAGAGCGCCAAACTATCAGCCCGAAAACAACGACAAACAGAGTGCTGGAGCTCTCGCCAACCCAGAAACAGCCAAAAGAGAGAAGAAGCCAAAAAAGTCCTCTCCAAAGGTGCCCTTGGGGTCTATTTATAGTTTTTTGAAATTGGTCTGCGGATAGCGGAATCCTGCCTTTGGTTTTACTAAATGCAGCCTAATTGGTATGCAAAAAGCGGAATCCCGCTGTTTGGAATGGCTAAGTGCAGGCCAAAATGGATTTTCCTGAAAAATAGGCCACAACATATATAGGCGAGTCCAGGCTGTTATATTCCTGCTCGCCTGAGGGTGTGATGAAAAGAGAATAAGAAAAATATTGTTTTCCTTAATTCACAAATCTTGTACATAAAGAGGTATTTATATAGGTTACAAGAGAGAGAGAATATTATATTTTATTCTATATAATAAATGCATGAATCTGTGTTCTTCTCCTTTGACGGCTGAGATATGTTCATATTGGACGACAGAGATTGTAATCCATGTACTTGATTAATACACAATCATGAGAATCCATTGATGGGTTGTAACTTGCCAATCGGCATGTCTTAATAAGGAAACAATTCAAACTTAGGAAGACCAATCGTGCATGTCTTATTATATTTTATCTATATAATAAATGCATGATCCGTGTGCTTCTCCTTTGATGGCTGAGATATGTTCATATTGGACGGCAGAGATTGTAATCCATGTGATTGATTAATACACAATCATGAGAATCCATTGATGGGTTGTAACTTGCCAATCGTGCATGTCTTAATAAGGAAATAATTCAAACTTAGGAAGACCAAATCATCACTTCGATTTTGTGTCTCTAACACCCCCCCCCCCCCCCCCTCAACCTTGACGTATTTGGAAGAACAGAAAGCTTGGATTGAAGGATAGTAAACCGATTGGAGCTCAATGATTTGGTGAAAATATCGACAACTTGATCAACTGTTGACAAAACGAACAGTAAAGTTTCCTTTTGTCATGTGATCCTGGACAAAATGCACATCAATTTCGACATGCTTCAAGTGCGAATGATTGACAGGATTGGCGGAGAGATAGGTGGGTGATGGCGCAAATCTCGCACACCGCTATAGGCGGTCGCTCGACTGCGACACAAAACGACAGTGTACCGATCGTTCAAGTAATATAAAATGGGAATGAATCCCCAAGTATCGATCTCAAAGGAACACAGTAAGGTGGAGTTAACGTTCGAGGGAAGGACTTGAGATCGAAGTCCTTGAGTCGGATGGAATGCGGAAACGGGGTGATTTGGCTTTTGGAAAATAAAAGAAAACAACTACAACTACTCCTATGCAATGCCTTTATGCACTGCTTCGCTTGGCGGGATGGAGACTAGGCAGGCCTTAAGCGCGCTGCGTCGCAAGGGCGGATGGACGAGTAGGCAAGCGGAGTCGAACTGTGCAGGCCTTGAGCGCACTACTTCGTTAGGCGAATGGAATACGGGCCGCGATGCCACGCTTCGTAGGCGGATGGACGAGTAGGCTAACAGAATGAGGGTCGCAAGCACCTCTTCGACAAGCACGCCACTAGCAATTGCTAGTGCGGCAACGAACGTGACGGCGGGATGGAGGATGGAATGGGGCGCACCTCAAGCAACTCAAACAACAAACATTTCACATACACATGAAATATATAGAATACAAACTAGTTTAAGTGCAACTTCATCATAATAATGAGATCTAAAACATATACACATCAATAAGAGAAGAACAAGGCAAGAAATCGACCGAATCCGAAGGCTCGTTGTAGATTCACGGTTGGAATCGCCGGGTTGTCAATCCGCGTCCAAGCTCGGTCCGCAACTACGTCCGGGGTAGAGAGAGCTGTCACTACTCTCCAATGAGCCCGTCTTCTTCGTGTCACGATCCGGTAGAGGTTGCAAACTTCCCCTTGCTTGATGGTAATGGCGGCTAGGTCTTCCTTTGGAGCGCTAGGATGAAGGAGGAGGCCGAGAGGAAGCTCCGGCTCAAGATTGGCGTGAAGAACAAGCCCAGAGCACCTCCATATGGTGGGCGGCGATGGAGGGCGCGAAAAACCTGCGGAAGGGGCGAAAACGGCGGAGCTGGGCGGAAGAAAATGCGGGATCCCCGACCTAAATCGCGAGCAGGACAATTTATAGGCGCTGGAATGAACAGTGCGCACGGTCATTGGCGCACGACCAGTGGTCGTGCGCGCTGGAGTTCTGTGATCGTGCGCCTACCTGGGTGGAGCCTGCAAAGTAAGAAATTTATAAAATATCATGTTCGCACGACCAGTGGCGCACGACCGGTGGTCATGCGCACTATCTTAGGTGGTCGTGCGCACTGGTCGAAACAGAAACTCATGAGATTGATGTTAAGTGCTCACGAACAGTGGCGCACGACCGGTGGTCGTGCGCACTATCGTAGGTGGTCGTGCGCACTGTCCGAGACAGAACTCAGAAAAAAGGGTTAAGTGCACACGATCAGCGGCGCACGACCAGTGGTCGTGCGCTATAGAACCAGCGATCGTGCGCAGTGTTCCTGTACAGAGTTGTACCGGGAACACCTGCACAACTCCTGTTTCTACAGAAATGCTAATCAGGCCACTGAAAGTGGCACTCAACAAAATGATAAGGCTATCAAAAGGGAATAAGCATAAAACACACCAAATTAGGCCAAGAGTGCACCTAGCATAGAAAGACAAATATGAGCTGAAACAGGGCTAAAGTGCAGTGAAACGACTAGAAAAGGCCTAGATGAGTCCAAATATGTGTATATGATCAGGACTCATCACACCCCCAGACTTAACTGTTTGCGCGTCCCGAGCAAACAAATCTAAGCGAACGGGGAAAGAAAAGTAGATGGCTTAAAATTATAATACAGAGTACCATGCGAAGTCGCATGCTCACGTGCATAAGAAAAATAGTAGAGAAGATTTCTGATTATATAAACAGTTTATATATTTCTAAAAGAGTAAAAGCATATTACAACTACTCAAAATGGTGAACAACGGTGAATCGTTCGGTCATGCATACGGAGAAAGTAAACTAAGCGCTGAGATGAGCATTGCTCAAGATTGGGGTGCCGGACAAACTCCACCGAAATCCATCGGTGTCGGTGACCATAGGCTCGCCCGGTCACATTCTCTCCACGACACTAGATTGGTTCATAGCGTGAGTCGGTAGGACTTTAGGTTAGAGATGGGGCTTGGGTTACGGTGAGGTAAACAAAGATAAACCTGGAGGCTAAGCACACCTAACCCAACATGAGCATAAGATAGAGCTACCCCGCACGACGATAATAAACGAATGCACCACACCCCCAGACTTGGACTTTTGCAACATAGGTGTGTGCACCGCCCACTCCCAATACAAAAATTTCAAAATTTTCAATTCAACTTTTTCATAACAATCCCCTTTTTTTTCTCTACTTCATTCTTCTTTTTCTTTCTTTTCTTTTCAGCAAAAATATCAATGAATACACCCACAATTTCCACTATAAAATTACCACATCAACACCCCCAAATGTAAATATAACTATAGTTAAAGCTCAGATTTGGGTGTGCGACTAGGTTAGGCTTTTAAGCTTTTTGTGAGATAAAAGTGGGGCTGAATCAAGAGGAAGGGGTAGCACAACGGGGCTAGCAAGGGTAGATGATAGGCATGAAATAAAAAGCTCAACCAGGCCAAAATAATGGCCTACGTCATTCTCAATCACTAAAACTATCCTATGTCAATGCTTCAAGAATGGCTTGGGGCAAGTTCTAGCCACCGAGAAAGATTCTCCTTTCTCCCGACTCAAGCAATACGAGTCTAGCGATCGTTTACACACATCCCTATGCTACCGTTTGATTCCACCGGATTCACCATTTGAGTAGAGTAAACAACATTTACACTAATAGAAAAAATATAAAACCATAAGTATAAAGAGAAGTCTAATCTACACAAATTTCTATGCAACCGAGCACTCGACTAGGAGCACTACTGGAGTCAACATTTTACTCTGCTACATAGTCCTAAGCCATCGCCTAGACTCCCCAAATAAGCAGAAGAATTAAATTCACAACAGAGCAAGCAAACAGATGAGTACGCGCTCAAGTGGATGTTGTGGTGTGCAATGAAAATAAACAAAACATTTTAAATGAAATCTTCTAGTATGCAGTGCAATAGTGCACGCGAGCGGGTAAACAAAACTACTCTCCCCCAGACTTAAACTAAACAATCCGCATAATATATGACAGGAAATCAAAATAGGGCTAGGGGAAGAGAGTACCCAATGCTCAGCAAGTGAGCATACCAGAAGATTGGCGATTAACTCTAGACCAAGCTGCAGCACCCAACCAGAAGAATACTGCAGGCAGGTCAGTCAGCTCCGCAAAAAACAAGGAAAATAGAAACGCTGATGATAAAATAAACTAACTACGCGAGGATTAGAAAATTAAAAATGCAGAAAAAGAATAACTACTGGTTATTGTCATCCAGCACGACTTATTTAAAACATGAAGGTTCTAGCTAATGAGCCTATGAAAAAGAAAATGCACAGGTAACTGCTCCATTATCCGTTTCGTAGCTGGAGTACCGTGGGAGATACAGGCTACCAGATCTAAAACGATACCGCTGATCACAGGTAGAGGGAAAAGAAAAGGAGGACCATATCCTCACTCAACTCACCAAAATATCCTTGCTAGAAAGGAGTCGAGAGGGAGGCAGCAGCAGGCACCACTCACAAAAGATGAGCTTGGAGTCTACAACGCAGAGTGAGCACAAAGAGAGGAGGCATGCAGAGGGTGCTTCATCAGTGAAGCGATCAAGTCCTATGGAGTCCTCCTGATCAACCTTGAAGATGGGAGATTCACAGAGATGCAGAAGTACTCGGAAGAATAGGTGGATCAAGAGGATAAGGGCACGAATCGACACAGATAAAGAACATAATCAAGGGGAGGGTGTGACAACGGAGATCATCCCACAAGGTTGGGGACAATCATGGTTGGGAAGTGGCTTGTACATCATATGCAAATCGAGAGCGAGATCAACGGTGGATTCTGGTTAGGATTCCTCCACCGGTGCTGAGGAAAACTCATCTTCACCTAGAAGGTTGTCCTCCTTCATAGGAATAGGCACAACACTCAGATCACCCACCTCATCCTGCACATCATCAACAATGTCATCGGAGACGAGTATAGTATGCATAACATGGGGAGGAGTGGTGCTCAGATAAAAGTCGAGCACTGATTCCTCACAAAGAATCGAATCCACTAGAGGTGGTGCACATGGAGAATAGGCTCAGCAATGTCGGTGCATAGATCAGCCGCACATCCGGTGACCGTGTCCATGCCATACCCTTCAAGATGTGAAGGTGACAAAGACACATAACCGGATGTTGAAGGTGTGCCGCCAGAGTTAGGAGTTGGGACGATCCGGATGTCCGGCTCGTCATCCTCGTCCAATTGGCGAAGATACTCGGCACAGTCCTTCAAGACATGATCAGTGCTCCGACAAAACCGGCACTGCCTTGCGGGCTTCTTTGGCACAGCGGGGGCTGAAGCCAAAAGAAGTATGACGGTAAAGGCTCAGCAGAGTAGCCATAAGACTTACGCGCACCATATGGAGTACCAGACGAAGTCGGTGCTCCATATGCTGGGCTATAAGAATTATGTCTACTATTCTCCGTAGGGCATTCATCACTAGAGTGGGAGGTATCTCTACACCAACGGCAACGGATATTAAGATGTGCCCACATAGTGCGAAGATAAAATGATTCAAAAAGAAAAACACTATTGTGCGAAATACCACACCTAACAAAAATTACTAAAACAACCTAATATAAACATGAAACAGAATACGAGGAAATAAAACAAAGGAATGCAATTTACAAATGGAAGGGCTTCTCTCTCAGGTTCTCCCTCTCCAGAAAACTCACACGACTGTGTTCCCCGGCAACGGCGCCAAAAACTTGATGGCGCAAATCTCGCACACGCGCTATAGGCGGTTCGCTCGACTGCGGCACGAAACGACAGTGTACCGATCGTTCAAGTAATATAAAATGGGAATGAATCCCCAAGTATCGATCTCAAAGGAACACAGTAAGGTGGAGTTAACGTTCGAGGAAGGACTTGAGATCGAAGTCCTTGAGTCGGATGGAATGCGGAAACGGGTTGATTTGGCTTTTGGAAAATAAAAGAAAACAACTACAACTACTCCTATGCAATCCGCTATGCACTGCTTCGCTTGGCGGAATGGAGACTAGGCAGGACTTGAGCGCGCTGCATCGCAAGGGCGGATGGACGAGTAGGCAAGCGTAGTCGAACTGTGCAGGCCTTGAGCGCACTGCTTTGTTAGGCGAATGGAATACGGGCCGCGATGCCACGCTTCGGTAGGCCGATGGACGAGTAGGCTAACGGAATGAGGGTCGCAAGCACCTCTTCGACAAGCACGCCACTAGCAATTGCTAGTGCGGCAACGAACGTGACGGCGGGATGGAGGATGGAATAGGGCGCACCTCAAGCAACTCAAACAACAAACATTTCACATAGACATGAAATATATAGAAATACAAACTAGTTTAAGTGCAACTTCATCATAATAATGAGATCTAAAACATATACACATCAATAAGAGAAGAACAAGGCAAGAATCGACCGAATCCGAAGGCTCGTTGTAGATTCACGGTTGGAATCGCCGGGTTGTCAATCCGCGTCCAAGCTCGGTCCGCAACTACGTCCGGGTGAGAGAGCTGTCACTACTCTCCAATGAGCCCGTCTTCTTCGTGTCACGATCCGGTAGAGGTTGCAAACTTCCCCTTGCTAGATGGTAATGGCGGCTAGGTCTTCCTTTGGAGCGCTAGGATGAAGGAGGAGGCCGAGAGGAAGCTCCGGCTCAAGATTGGCGTGAAGAACAAGCCCAGAGCACCTCCATATGGTGGGCGGCGATGGAGGGGCGAAAAACATGCGGAAGGGGCGAAAACGGCGGAGCTGGGGAAGAAAATGCGGGATCCCCGACCTAAATCGCGAGCAGGACAATTTATAGGCGCTGGAATAAACAGTGCACACGGTCATTGGCGCACGACCAGTGGTCGTGCGCGCTGGAGTTCTGTGATCGTGCGCCTACCTGGGTGGAGCCTACAAAGTAAGAAATTTATAAAATACCATGTTCGCACGACCAGTGGCGCACGACCGGTGGTCGTGCGCACTATCTTAGGTGGTCGTGCGCACTGGTCGAAACAGAACTCATGAAATTGATGTTAAGTGCGCACGAACAGTGGCGCACGACCGGTGGTCGTGCGCACTATCGTAGGTGGTCGTGCGCACTGTCCGAGACAGAACTCAGAAAAAGGGTTAAGTGCACACGATCAGCGGCGCACGACCAGTGGTCGTGCGCTATAGAACCAGCGATCGTGCGCAGTGTTCCTGTACAGAGTTGTACCGGTAACACCTGCACAATTCATGTTTCTACAGAAATGCTAATCAGGCCACTGAAAGTGGCACTCAACAAAATGATAAGGCTATCAAAAGGGAATAAGCATAAAAAGCACCAAATTAGGCCAAGAAGTGCACCTAGCATAGAAAGACAAATATGAGCTGAAACAGGGCTAAAGTGCAGTGAAACGACTAGAAAACCGGCCTAGATGAGTCCAAATATGTGTATATGATCAGGACTCATCAGTGGGCCCAAGGTTGTCATATAGAATTGCAGGTTGACGAATCCAAAGTCCTAGTTCATGAAGGAGCGATCGAAGCCATAGGACTTTAGCAACAACATTTGCAACACCACAATATTCCACCTCCGTGCTAGATCTTGCCACATTGCGTTGTTTCTTTGAACTCCATGAGAAGGGATTTATGCTGAGAAATACGCAGTACCCATGTATGGACTTGCGATCGTCAATAGACCCAGCCCAATTCGCATCGCTATAGGCGGTGAGATCTATGTTGGACCGAGCAGAGAAAAGATATCATGTTGAATGGTGGATTTAAGATATCTGAGAATTCTCTTTACTGCGCACCAATGGTGTTCTGTTGGGGTTTGCATGAATTGTGCTACTTTGTTGACGGAGAAGGCAATGCCAGGGCGAGTAAAACTGAGGAACTGAAGGGACCCACTACTTTGCGAAACAGGAATGGGTCTTTCAATGGAGTCCCAACGTTGGACAACTTGCATGATGTGTCCATTAGAGATCGGGCAGGTTTGGCACCATCCAGTTGTAGTTTCAGCAGTAGATCGTGAATGTAATTATGTTGAGATAGGAAGAGACCATCAGAAGTATGTGTACACTCAATGCCCAAAAATAGTGAAGAGGTCCCAAGTCTTTGAGAGAAAATTCTTTGCCAATGTCATGGATGAGTGTAGCCACCGAGGACGAATTACTCCCAGTTACAATGATATCATAAACATAGATTAGTACTTGAAGAATGCTGGAGCCAGCCATTTTGATGAAGAGGGATGTATCTAATTTGGAGCCCATACAACCCATGTTAATGAGATAACCGCTGAGGCATGAGAACAAGTTAGCGGAGCTTGTTTGAAACCATAGATGCTCCAGTTTAGTTTACAAACATGAGTGGGATTATCAGGGCCAGCAAACCCGGTGGTTGAGCCATGTATACAGTTTCACTAAGAAAGCCTTGGAGAAAGGCATTGTTGACATCAAGTTTTTGTAAATCCCACCCTTTGGATTCTGCAAGGCTACAAATTGTGTGAACTATTGTTGGCATGATAACCGGACTGAACGTTTCACCATAGTCCAGCCCCGGTTGCTGGTGAAAACCCTTGGCAACAAGACGGGCTTTGTACCTCTCGACCGAGCCATCTGGTATGTGTTTGAGTTTGAATACCCACTTGCATCCGACAATATTCATATCAGGTATGTAAGGTACAAGAGACAGGGTTCTATTTTGAAGTAATGCATTCATCTCGGTGTCCATGGCTTGGCCCCAGCGAGGATCACTAGAAGCCTATGTGTAGCAAGTAGGCTCAGCTGGCGAGGATGAAAGACTAGCCAATAGACACGAGGGCAGTGGGTAGCAGGTGGAAAGCCAGTAGACATTAGGAATCTGGGTATTATCTTGAGTTCGGGTGATTATGTGATGGGTGCAGATGGGAGCAGAAAGAGGCGGGACAGTGGTCGGTGGAGGAGGGAAGGAGATGGTTGAGAGGATGAAGATGGCGAAGTGGTGGTTAGGGAGCGGGATAAGGGTGTAGTGGGTGGTATTGCAGGAGGGGGCAGAGTAAGGGACGCTGGAGAGGGAGGATAGGGTGAACAAATGGATGGTATAGAAGTGGTTACTTGTTGTGAGAGTGGAGTGAGAAGAGGTAAGGGACCAATTGGATGGGATGAGAAGTAGGAGACTGTGGAGTGTAAAGGTGAGGTGTGTTTTGGAGAAAGGGAAAAATACATTCATCAAACACGAAATCACGAGAAATGTAAGTGCGTCCAGTGGGAATATGGAGGCATTGGTTGCCTTTGTGAGAAGCAGAATACCCCACGAAGACGCATTGTAGAGAGCAAAATAAAATTTGTGAGTGTTATAAGGTCGAGATGAGGATAACAAGCACAACCAAATACCCGTAGAAAGAGATAGTCAGGAGGTTTTTGAAATAATTTTCGAAAAGGGGAGGTTGTGAAGAACCTTTGAGAGCATACGGTTGATAAGAAATGCTGCCGTCTGAAACGCATATGGATATTGGAACGGAACATGAGAACGAGCAAGGAGTGTGAGACCAGTTTCAACAAGATGACGGTGTTTGCGTTCAGCTGTTACTTTTTGAGCACTAGTGTGAGGACATGAGATGCAATGAATAATACCATGGGAGGATAGAAGAGATTTAAATTTTTGGTATTCACCGCCACCATCAGATTGGAAAATTTTAATGGAACGTTCAAAAAATTCAACATAGGCTTTAAATTGAACAAAATTAGAAAGAGCTTCTCCTTTATTGATCATGGGATACACCATACAAATTTACTGTAGTGATCAACAAGACTAATATAGTAGCGATGACCACTGATGGAAGGAATATGAGATGGACCCCAAAGATCGGAGTGATAAGTTTGAGAGGGGTAGAGACAACTGATAAAGACAGCGAGAAGGGAAGACAGTGGCTTTTCCCTTGCTGACAGGTGACACAAACAGAAGGACCCCCTTGATTAGGAAGAGTTGGTAGCTTATTTTGAGATAAAAGACTAGAGATGACGCGTCTGGAGGGATGACCAAGCGTTCATGCCATATTGAAGATGACGCACGTTCACCAAGGAGAGCTTGTGGAGAATTTGACAGGCTCTTTTGTCCCAGTGAAATGTGTAGAGACCATTCTTAATATGGCCTTGCAGCAGAATTTTACTGGTGGTGAGATCCTTGACAAGAAAAAAGTAGGATGAAATTCAAGTAAGACATTGTTATCGGCAGTAAAGCGATGAACAAAAAGAATTTTTTGGTGATATTGGGAACAAGTAGGTGGTTGCGCAGAATAAAAGAGGAGGATGCAGAACTCAAGATAGAATAACCTGAGGAGTGGATAGGCAAACCCTGATCGTTACCCATGTGGATCGTGTCTGGACCTTGGTATTCAGTTTGAAAGGCTAGGTTGTTCATATCCGCAGTCAAGTGATGGGTAGCTCCAGAGTCGGCATACTAGTTTGGATCAAATGATGTGCTGCCACCAGCTGAGTGCATTAGAGCCGCTAGGTTGGAGGAGGAATTGAAATCAACATATCGGTTGTAACATTGGAGGGTGTAATGCCTATACTGATTGCATATTTGACATTATGGTCGTCCACCTGATGACTGATGAGAAGCTTGAGAACTGCCACGTCCATGACCACGATCGCGACCTCGTCCTCGACCAC
The DNA here is from genome assembly GCA_033032865.1 of Dactylorhiza incarnata. Lineage (NCBI taxonomy): Eukaryota > Viridiplantae > Streptophyta > Magnoliopsida > Asparagales > Orchidaceae > Dactylorhiza > Dactylorhiza incarnata. The sequence goes on from JAWHQI010002743.1 coordinate 20,531, forward strand.
GACCATGAAAGGAGTGGGAAGGTGGGGTCGAGTAGGACCCTGGGAATCTGGTAGTTGTGTGTACAACAGGCGTCGGTGGAAGGAGGTTGGCGGGGTCGGATGATGGTAAAGTATGTCCATGATGAATTTCTTGACTAAGTATGAGACCAATTAGTTCATCGGAGGAGATTGGGTCAACTATGGTGTTGACTGAAGTGACAAAAGAGTCGTAATCAGTAGACAAACCACTGAGGAGAGTAGATATGAGATCGGAGTCAGTGACTAGGTGCGCGACTGCTGCAAGGTTGTTCATGACGGACTTGACAGATTGAATGTACTCAGACATGGTGGTAGATCCCATCTTGATAGTGTGTAATTGATATTTGAGTTGTTGCACATGAGCACGAGAGGACGAGGCAAAGATCCTCTCGATGGCAACCCAAACATCACGGGAAGTAGTGAGGGTGACAACATGAGCCATTACAGGTTCGATAAGGAATGAGATGATCCAACATAGCAGCATTTGATCCAATTGATCCATTGGGTATATGCAGGATTGATGATAGGGAGTCCATTTGTTGCAGAGGGAGGGAGATGTCGAGAAGGACATGGCAATGTGCCATCAACATATCCCTCAAGATCATGAATTTTGAGGATAGGGAGGAACTGAGATCACCATGAGAAAATTCCCTTTGTCGAGTTTAATATTAATAAAGTGAGTAACATGAGGTAGAGATTGGAGACTGGAAGTAGCTATAGGTGCAGGGGGTGAGATGGAGGAAGATGATGAACGAGAAGGGGGAGATAGGGAAGAAGAACTTGTCATGGTAAGATCAGCCATGCCTCTGATACCAAGATGAAAAGAGAATAAGAGAAAATATTGTTTTCCTTAATTCACAAATCTTGTACATCAAGAGGTATTTATATAGGTTACAAGAGAGGGAGAATATTACATTTTATTCTATGTAATAAATGCATGAATCTGTGTGCTTCTCCATTGACGGCTGAGATATGTTCATATTGGAGGGCAGAGATTGTAATTCGTGTTCTTGATTAATACACAATCATGAGAATCCATTGATGGGTTGTAACTTGCCAATCATACATTTCTTAATAAGGAAACAATTCAAACTTAGGAAGACAAAATCATCATTTCAATGTTGTGTCTCTAACAGGGTGGTGAGTACCTGGTGAGGTTGGGACTCGCCACTCGCCCAGAGCCAGGGGCAGGTGCGAACGCCTCTTGCCTAACTCGCCCCCTAACATGCCCGGGCCCCCGTCTCGCCCCGACTGCTTGATGGCATGGTGAGTCCACTCGACAAATACGGGGTTGCACATAATCCCTGCTCTTTGCGAGTTTTCCTCAAGCTCGAAAAGATTAGTTCAACCCCAAGCATTTCGAGAGTGCCTTAATTTAGAGGGAATCTTTTAGTGGGGCACACCGGGGTTATATATATCAAGGGGGAGGGGGGAGGCAATTCCATGGGTCCCCCCTTCGCAACCTCATCTCCTCGCTTCCCCTCGGTTGGTCGTCATCATGCCACCTTCCAAAGATATCCTAGCTCACCTGGTCTCCTTCAAGGAAAAGAATGAGGCGGTCTCTTCTGGGCTGATGACCATCGTCTCCGAGCACTCCTCGCGCATACCTCAGAGGCGCATAGAAAAAGGGTCACTAAGACGATGAGGTGTGAGTCCCTGGGAGGGGTGACACCTCCGCCTGGGCTACCACAACAACTCGGGTTCAGCCTGGGCTTTGAGGCATCCGATCAGGTGTGAGTCCCCTCCTCCCTCTGCTTGTTCACAATGTTTTATAATGCACTGCCATTTCAAAGCACAGATCTCGCAGCCCAACCTCGCCGCCGAGGATGACACGAGAGGTCGGGCGGACGATGAACGGGAGGGCACGAGCACTCAGGTGAACCCTGACACTCACCCCCAGGTTCCTGGTAAGTAACCATCTTTCTCCTCGCACTAGACGTGTGCCTTATGAGTACAATTAACCAAGTGTTTACTTACGCAGTGCCCACTTTTATCGATCTCGCTCCGATGCCCCTGCCGTCGAAGTCGCCTACTCGCGATCTAGCCCAGGAGCTCGCCAATACAGTTCTCACCCCAGTGAGCAATGCTCCTGACCTCGCCGCGGTCACCGTAGTGCGGGGCCCTAACAAGGCTCCACCGCAAGTGGGTTCGGGAAAGTCCCTGGTACTTCCCACCTCCAACACCTTTGGCGGTATGCCGAGACTACCCCACAGCCATTGTCGTAAGCCCTCTTCCCATTGCGAGGGGAAGGGTATCGAGACTTCGCATGGTTAGTGAATGCACTCGCCTTTTTTTTTATCAAGTTCTAATCTCTCGCTAACCTCTAGCTAACCTTTCCAGATTCTGACATCTCGATAACTGATGACTCAGATGATGCATGAATCTACTCGGCGTCGCCCTCCCCGCCCGACATGTTTGACGAGTACCTGGGCGACCCCTCCAACGATGTCGAGCTAAAAAGCCGAATGGCTGGGGTGCTATGGAAGTATGGGTACATGCTTCGCGAGCTCCAGGAGGAGAGGGCTTCGGGTGAGAAAGACCCTTTTCCTCGCATCCTTGCCCTAAAGTAGTGAATGAGCGATTTGGAGAGGGACTGCGCATTGCTCGCGAAAGTGATGCAGCAGAGCGTGGGTGGCGACACAACGTCAATGGAGGGTCACCTCAAGTGACTTGAAGACTGTGCGTGCTCTATGATGAGTCCCTATTATATAGTGTTTTCCGGACTCATCTTGGCCTATTTTATTGCGTTTGCACTTCACTTTATGCTTGTATTCACGTATATTTCACATTTTCACTTTATTTCATGAAGTGCACACTTTTGGCCCGTTCTTGGTTTAAATCTCAGATTTCCTTGCATTCTCCATTTTTGCCATTTATTTATATACATTTTGAATGCTTGGAATGTTGTTTATGGTCCCACCAGTGGTCTGGTGTGGTTGTCTTGCTGGTCCAGTGGACGTGTGGCGTTCTCGGGTGAGGTTTGGCATGTTTTCCATTGAAAGGCCAGTGGTCGTGCATTTTCTTCACGCACGACCAGTGGTGCACGACCACTGGTCGAACATTACTTTGTCAAATCTCCAGAGTGCCGCACGAGTAGTGGTCATTCCTTCAGGCACGACCACTGTTCGTGCGCCGGTGATCGTGCACCTTATTTCTTCCAGGATTTTGGTATAGGTTCCTGCGCACGAGCAGTGGCCTTTCTTCGCGTACGACCACTGGTCGTGCATCACTACTCGTGTGCCCTTTATTTTTTGCTGTCTATATAACTCCGTTCTGCAATTTTAGGGATATCCGACTCCGCGAACTCCGCCATTTCGACTTCCTCCCCCCATTTTCAGTGGGAAACCACCCCCTTAAGTGCTCAAGAGGCTAGGGATCATCCCCATTGCTTCCTCCATCCTCCAAGCTCCATTAGAGAAGGTCTAAGGTGATTCCAAGCCGCAAGCTAGTGTGTTGCGGTGATTCCAAGCGGTGCAAACCATCGAGAAGACGGGATAGGAGGTGACAGCTCTGAAGACCCCGGACGAAGCCAAGGATCGGAGCTTCACTCCGCATCCGAGGAAGAGACTCGAGCACTTGTGTGTATCTCCCTCACTTGCACCCTAGGCTAGTTCATTTTGTTCTTCAATATTTGAGGATGCTTATGTCGTTAATCTTGCAATGCTATTTAGTATTTTTATGAACTTTGAGGTTGCATTGGAGGCCTAACCTCCCTTATTTGAGTATCTCTTTATTTTCATTCCATTTCCTTGTTGTGATTCATGCTTGTGGTTTATTGAGTGTTGTGATGCTTGTGATGCGGAGGTCGGCGACCCGCAGAGATGTGAAGCGGTGAAGGCGACCCGCACTTTTAAGTTATTCTTCGTTATTGCGGTAGTTTTAGAACAACATCAACCCCCCCCCCCCCCCCCACTGTTACAACCCGACCATAGAGGACTCAATCTCAGTCGCTCTTTACACAAATAATCGCTTAGCCCATAGTCCTCGAGAGATTCGATATTCGGGGATCTACTCCCCCTTTTATTACTTGAAAACGACCGGTACACTGCCGTTCGGACAACGCAGTCTTGCCCCCGCCCATAGCGGTGTGCGGGTTGCGCGCGTCAAGTTTTTGGCGCAGTTACCGGGGACTACGGCTAGTTTTGATTGCTTGTGTAAAGACATCTAATTTTGCCTTCTCTCCTTTGTTTATTGCATTCTTTCTAATTTAGTGTTGTGTTTACTAAATTCTCTTTGTATCCTTTTTTTAGTATTTCAAAAATCAGCTTTCCGCTGTTTTAAATTTTAGTTCATGCATACTGAGATCAATTTTTGCTTATATTATTTGTGAATCCATCTTTACACCAATATGTATGCTTATCAACAATGTAGATGGTGTAAATCGTTTAATCATTCTAGTGATGAGTGCCATTTAGGAAGCCATAATTATAATCTGTATAGTTCATCGTATGGAGAATCTAGAGCTTCATACAATGAACCTACGTATTATAATTATGCGTCCCCATCGCGAGCATCGCTTTCACCGGGTGGTTTGGCTTTTCCACAGTCAAACCTACTGGGAAGTGCTGCTTGTGTTGTCAGAGTCCTGATCATGCGTTGAAGGATTGTGAGCAATTTAAAATGCAAATGGAAGAAGTGGATAACGATATTCGTATTCCTCTTCCTTCATTTCCCTCATTTAGTTCTCCTTCCATCCCAGAAGACATATCCGCTATGCCCCCATGCCTTTATGGAGGTGCAGCGGATGTGCCTCCTAGTGATGTCTTTGATCATTTCAATGACATTTTGGAATTTTCTTCCTCTACTGTGCCATTATTTCCCGTGGATTCCGTATCTGAGAATATTTCTTCTATTCTATCGGACTCTATCTTGAGTCCTATTTCTACTCAGATATTTTCTTGTATCAGTATGCATGTATCTTCTGCTCTTATTGCCGAGTTTTTAGATGTGCAGGATGTGCCTTTGGAGCCCGAAGCTGTGTCGAGTTGCACTGAGGAGGATATTTTCCTTAGTGAGGAGGTTTCTACCTCATCACCGGAGGAGAAGGTCCAACTCATCTTCGAAGTTCCTAGTTGATCATATTTGTCTTGCAGTGATGCTATTGCGATCGGCAATGAGTCTTGTGTGGAACCTGATGGGAGTGACACCGGGGCCACTCCTTTTATGTTTGAACCTTTTAGTTCTTCTTCCATTTTATTTCCTAATCATCCTTCGTTTAATGCTGATATTGATAAGTTCATCCTTCCTGCTCTCCCGCCTGCTTTAATTTATGATGTTTCGCATACCCCCTGCAGGTGCATGAATTTTTGGACCCATTTTTGGGTGATTCTGAGTGGCATCCTTGGATGGGAAAACAGATGGCAATGATGAAATCAATCACCTATTCCACCTCATCATCATTGCCTGCATTTTCCTTGAAAGATTGGGTGCGGGGTGGAAAACATTACTTCATCCATGACCGCTGATTGGAGGAGAGGAAGAGGATGAAGAAGATAAAATATGGAGATGGAAGGATCCTGATCCTTTTGACAGCTGCTTCTGGGTCTTCGGACCAATTTATTTTATTTTCATTTACTATTTTAAATCAACTTACAGTTGATCATTTTGGTATGCTTGTAATAATTAGGATTTACTACTTTTATATTTTTCTGCCTGAACAATATTATAAAACTGCTAATACAGGTATTTGGTCCACTCAGGACGTTAAACAAAGCGCTCTTGGGGCACTCCATGCTTATCGATGCTTCTATTTATTGTTTACTTCTTTTCTTTATTTTGTTGGAGCTAACCTTTTGCAGGATCCGAAGCATATTACCGTTGCAGGCAGCAGCTTCTCATACGGGAACCAGATGCATTTCAAATAGGATTACCGCACTTCCGGCAATGCCCCTTTGTTGGGCATTTGGTAACACATCTCTATCCTCTTTCTTTTTATGTACCCCTCGCATGTTTTCAATTATATCGCATTGAGGGCAATGCTTAGTTTAAGTCTCTGGGGGGGGGGGGGGGGGGGGGGGGGGGGGGGGGGGGGGGGGGGGGGGGGGGGGGGGGGGGGGGGGGGGGGGGGG
>JAWHQI010002744.1:0-26602 GCA_033032865.1 Dactylorhiza incarnata
AGTCCTAGGTTGATGAATTGCTGGATCAAAGGATACACGAGAACTTCTTTCATCTAGCTCTCCAGGGCCTAGAGCTTATTTAAGGCATCATATTGTATTTTTTTAGAGCTGACAAGTGAAGCATGTCTCTCGAGTTGTAAGCGGTTCTTGTGCTAGTCGATGAGCTTATATTTTGATTTTATCTAATTATTCTTCCTCCTCCCCCCCCTCTTCTATTCGATAACATTTAATATTATCAATTGGTCCGACCTATTCCTCTTTGTCACCATCCCTATTAGTCGTTAGGATCTCACCATCGAACACCTTCTAGACCGCTCAATCTCTTCATTGAGATGGATAAAGCAGTGACCTCTATACCCACATACATACTCACATTGGCACATGAAATTCAAGATCGAATCCAACCATTTTTGAAGCCAACTCCCCATCAGGCCATCACAACCACCTAATATGCTCTTCTCTATGTCGTAGCACTCATGAATCCAACCATTGCTCCCACTCCTATTCCGCCCGCCCCTCCGACAACTGCGCTCCTTGTCCTTTACCCAGTCACCTCATCCCAATATCTCTTGTGATTGCTCTCCCTTCCCCAAGTCAACACAACTGACCTGTCGCCATTACCACTAGTAGTGATTGTTCCTCTTGCTCCCAACACATTCTAAACAGACCCACTACCATCACCACCTACGTGAGCACCGCTATGCCCAAACGTAAACAAAAATCATTTAGTGCAACCTAGACCAAGTGAGCATTGTCACTACTTCCAACTACTCTGACAATACAACCACACTTTATTCAAATATTAAAATAGCTTGGTCACATCCCTTGATTGTTCCTCCTGCCACCAACACATTCTAAACAGACCCACTACCATCACCACCTACGTGAGCACCGCTGTTACGCATACACTTTCCCGCAGGTGGAACCCCCGGATGGAGATCATCGACGAACGCGTATGGAAGCCGCCGCACTTAAATGGGGCGCGCGCATGGAAGCCGCCATGTTTTTTTCTTTTTTTAATTATGTATGTTAATTATTATTAATTAAATGATATTTAATTAATATTATTTAAACATAATTAATATTAAATGTATTGTCTTAATTTGTGTCTTATTTTGTGTGCCCTCCCTCATCTATATAAGAGGGAGGAGTAGGAGTTTGAAGATATGCTTGATATGTATGAAAGTCCTTAGGGTTGCTCCCGAAGTTCATCTTTTATCCTCCCTCCTTTTCGTCTCGCCTTCCTCCGCCGGCCTCCCCCTTGCCGGATTCTTCTTCTCTTCCCCGATCGCATTTCTATTCGGTAACAATGGTCCGACCTGCCGCTCCGCCCGCCCTAGCGCCGCCGGGATCTAGCGCCTGGCTCGACCTCCACCGCAGCGAGTTCCTCGCCATCCGCAACGAGGTCCAAGCTATGAATGACCTCCTCGTCCAGTACATCGCTGACGACAAACGCCGACAGGAGGAGTATGTTCTGGCATGCCGCCAGAGGGCCCTCCTCAGAGAACAACGAGAGGCTGCCACAATTTCCCCTCCCAGCATCACCATGGCCGTTGCCGAGCAGCCTGCCCCACCGACCCCGTCCTGCGTCGAGCAGCCAGCCCCCAACGGCGAGCAGCCAGCCCCCAGCGTCGAGCAGCCGGCCTTGTTTTTCCCTCCCACCGTCCTGCAACCACCCCCACAGTGGCCTTCCAGCGCTGCGCAACAGCAGCCGCCGCCGCTGCCCCTCCTGCGTCAAGCAGCAACCGCCGCCGCACCTCCCACACCGCCTCCGTCAACCTCCGCTCCAGCCCCGCCTCCGGCAGCCAGCTTCACAACAGATTCCGCCGACCGCCAGCTCCAGCCCGTGCCAATTCCGGCCGCAAATCCAGCACGCCACGCCTCCAGCGCCCTCCTCCGCCAAATCCAGCCCGCCATCTTCTGTAAAGGGCAGCGCACGACCACAACCGCCCTCTCCGCGATCGTCTTCCTCCTCCGACGCATGCGTCACCCATAAGCCTGCCCGCTCGCCTGCTCTTCCCTTCCTTGAGCCACACGCCCTCTAATTTCAAGTCTTTTCCTGGGGAACCCACACTGACCCCCCTTTTTGATGACTTCTGTCAACTCCCTCACTACACGCCAAACCAATATTTATCACTTCTTTTTTTCTATTCTCTCAGCATGCACCGCACAAAGCCACGCCTGCATTTTTTCATCTTGTCCTATTCCCCATACCTTCTTTAATGCCACCCTCCTGCAGCCCCTTCCAACAAAAACACACCCATTTTTTCTGTCTTAGCTGCCGCCCCCCTTTTTCACACCCATCCAACACCCATTTTCACCCTCACAAGCCCACCCACTCTTGTTGTCCCCCCTTCCTCTAACCACACACCTCTAACACATAAATATTCAGCTCAAATATTTCTTTTTCGTTCTTTCTCCTCAAGGCACTCGCCACCGCCACTAGCAATGCACAACTTCTTTCTCGTCAACATTATTAAAGATCCCGATAAAAGCATAACACTCGACCTTGAGGGCAAGGTCGATTTTCAAGAGCGGTATAGTGTTACGCATACACTTTCCCGCAGGTGGAACCCCCGGATGGAGATCATCGACGAACGCGTATGGAAGCCGCCGCACTTAAATGGGGCACGCGCATGGAAGCCGACATGATTTTTTCTTTTTTTAATTATGTATGTTAATTAATATTAATTAAATGATATTTAATTAATTTTAATTAAACATAATTAATATTAAATGTATTGTCTTAATTTGTGTCTTATTTTGTGTGCCCTCCCTCATCTATATAAGAGGGAGGAGTAGGAGTTTGAAGATATGCTTGATATGTATGAAAGTCCTTAGGGTTGCTCCCTAAGTTCATCTTTTATCCTCCCTCCTTTTCGTCTCGCCTTCCTCCGCCGGCCCTCCCCCTTGCCGGATTCTTCTTCTCTTCCCCGATCGCATTTCTATTCGGTAACAACCGCCCTGCCCAAACGTAAAAAAAATCATTTAGTGCAAACCTAACCAACTGAGCATTGTCACTACCTCCAACTACTCTGACAATACAACCACACTTTATTCAAATCTCAAAATAGCTTGGTCACTTCCCTTGATTCCGTTGACTAAATGTTCCACTTGACTTCATCCTCAATCGTGACCAAAGCCCTACTTCGCAACCATAATAAGTCACACATCACTCTCTTTTACCCTTCCCAACATAAAATAATTAGTTTTTCCCTCCATATGACTAACTGCGCCCAAATTAACCCACCCCCACCCGGTCGAAAGTCCCACACTCTCTTATAATCCCATCACAAACACACCCTTATTCATACCTACATACCTAATTACAACCAATCTTACTCAACCAAATTATCAACATGTTATGGGCTCATATATGAGAATGAGTCATATGTCGATGAACTACTGGATCAATGGATACACAAGAAAACTTCTTTCCTCTAACTGTCCTAGGGCCTAGGACCTTATTTAAGGGATCATGTTGTATTTTGTCCTAAAGCTTGGCAGGAGAAGCATGTCTCTCGAGTTGTAAGCGGAGCTTGTGTTGGTCGATGAGTCTGTATTTCAATTTTATCTAGTTATTCTTCCTCCTTTATCAGTTGGTCCGACCTATTTTTGTCTGTGACCATCCATATTATTCATCACGGTCTCGCCATGTAACACCTTTTAGATTGTTCAGTCTCTTCGTTGAGATGGATAAAGCAATGACCTCTATGCCCGTGACATACATACATTGCCGTTTGAAATTGACAATCAGATCCAACCATTTCTGAAGCCAACTCCCCATCAGGCCATCACATCTATCTGATATGCTCTTCTCCATGTCGTAGCACTCATGACTCCAACTATTGCTCCCGTTCGTATTTTGTCCGCCCCTCCTGCAACTATGCTCCTTGTCCTTTACCCAGTCACCTCATCTCAATATCTCATGCGATTGTTCCCTCTTCCCTAACTTAACACAATTGATTCGTCGTCATCACCACTAGCATCGATTGTTCTTCCTTCCTCAAACACATTCTAAATAGACTCACCACCATCACCACCTATGCGAGCACCATCCTCCCCAAATTAAAAAAACACACATAATTCAGTGCAACCTAGACCAACTGTGCATTGTCACTACTTCCAACGGTCTCTACTCCTACAATTTCACCACCCTTTATTCAAATCTCATAATAGCTTGGTCACTTCCCTCGACTCCACGTTCCACTTGACTTGATCCTCAACAGTGATCAAAGCCCTTACTCATCAACCATAATAAGACACACTACTTTGCTTTACCTTTCCCAACATAAAACAATTAATTTCTCCCTCTATATGACAAACTGCGTCCAAATTCACCCATCTCTACCCGGTCGAAGCCCCCTACACTCTATTATAACCCCATCAAAATCTCACCCTCATTCATACCTACGTACTTAATTACACCCAATCTCACTGAACAAAAATAACATGTTATGGGCCCAAATATGAGATTTAGTCCAAGGTCGATGAACTACCCGATCAAAGGTTACATGAGAGAACTTCTTTCCTCTAGCTCTCTTATGGTTCCTAATCTTAAAGGAAGGAGATGACGGATCTGATTAAGATTCTAGGGATATGGAGCGGTGTCGGAGGGAGACAAAGATAGACGGAAGAGCAACGAACAAGGTCATCGAGTGGGAAGGTCGATCGGCAGGCCAGAGGAGCAACCTTAGTTTCAAAATATGAAGAGGAAAATTGAGGAAAATTAAGGAAAATAATTCTCATCTTCAATTCCAAAATCAGGGAGTTTAAAATCACCATAGTACAATAAAGAAAAAAAGGCCTAATCGAGATCAAACACGAGGTAAGCGGTTTGGATTATCAAGAGGGGTTCTTAAGTAACCCTGTCTTCATTTTGGGTGGATGTCCATTGGATACCCTGGCGCCAAGCGATCAAGGTGAGTGAAGAGCCTTATAACTAACAAAGTTTTAACCAAATTTGATATCACACAAAGAATCCGCCCCGCCATGGAATTTTTCGTCGGCATAATTTATGCGAACTTACTCCTAATGGATATGCTTGCTTGTAGTCTCCAAGATGTGGTGATACTCGAGAAGGGCATGGTTGATGCCTTCCACTTTGATCCATATAAGATAAAAGGCGTTTATGGTTGCAACTGATGTGTCCCCGAGATAACTCGGGGCGATCAACGCGGCAAGTGCTTCGGTCGTCAAGTAATAATTATAAAATGGGAGTAAGACCCCCAAGTATCGATCTCTCGAGGAATACGGAACGCTCGTGCGATTCGTTGATTTTAGAAAAGCGGCAAATAGAAATGCAGTTTGTTGATTTGGGGGTTTCCTAAATTATAAATGCAGAAAATAAAACTACGTTGATGCGGGTCGCCTACACCACTTCGCTCACTTGCGGGTCTCCTACACCTCTTCGCTCACTTGCGGGTCGCTTTCTTCGCTTACTTGCCGGTCGCCTTCACCGCTTCTCTCACTTGCGGGTCGCCTTCACCGCTTCTTTCACTTGCGGGTCGCTTTTACCGCTTCGCTTGTTGCCGTAGCACGCACAACACAATCAATCGAAAGTAAACATTCTCAACTAACACGAGATATCACAAAATCAACAACAAGAGGCTAGGCCTCTTAGGCTACTCAAATGGATATGAACAAAACCAAGAGCAAAATCACATGTAAGACTAACAAGATATGTTCACACCAACCATCATCAAAATAAAAGATAACATTCACCAATCTCGACCTAGATGTGCGGAAGAAGGGAAAAATACAAACAGTGCTCGAGTTTATTCCATAGATGTGGAGGGACTCCGGGTATGAATCTGTGTTGACCTCAATCGCCGACTGTCGTCCGGGGTAGAGGGATTACTGTCACCGATCACCAATGAGCCCACCTTCTCGATGGTTCTGCACCGTCCATGTTTCCTCTTCGAGATCCTAGCTTGGCGGAGAAGAAGGATGGATGAATCTTCACTTGAAAGCTCCTGGATGATGGGGAAAGCCTAGGGGATGAACCCTAGCCCTTGGAGATGAAAACGGCGGACTGGGCGTCTATTTTTCGGGGCCCATTGAAATGAGCTGCAACACACGTATTTATAGACGAGCAGAAAGAATGAATGCGTGCAGTTAGACGCACGACCAGTGGTTGTGCGCGAAGGAAATGTCACTAACCGTGCGCCAAAGAAATAAGGCCTGGAGGGGCAATAATGAACTCGCACGATCAGTGGTTGTGCGAGAAGGAAGGACGATAACCGTGCGCCAACCCGTGCGTTTAAATGGGGGCTTACAGTAGAATCTAGGCGAATAGGCGCGTGCACGACCAGTGGTCGTGCGTGAACAAAAACGCACGGTTAGTGAAATCCTCAGCAAAACAGGGCCCAGACATCCGGGAGAAACTACACACGGTTGGACCTGCACGACAACATTCCATCACAAGCAGAAATGAAGATAGAAACATCCACACAGTCGAAATAAAAAGTAAAGTCTAAAAAGAAAGAGGGAGGTGATCCCCCTCGTACATGGAAAATGCATGAAATATGCTCTCATTAGCGTATAAAAGCTCAAATGATGCAAGATTAGGTTTTTAAGAGATTTTATGCTAAAATCAAATAAAAGATGAGCGAAAACAATGAAAACTGAAGCTAAACAAGTGGAAATAATACTTTTATAAAATATGTTCATCAGCAACCAAACATCAACTTGAACCTGGTAGCTTGCAATGATGAATGATAAGAAGTGTTGAAGCACTATTCTACCTAGGGAATCCAAGTGACCCAGTCTTTGGGTTTTTTCTCCCGTGAAAAGTACACGTACATTTCCATTCGTTTGAAGAGCTTTTGCCAGAAGGGATTAGTAAAAATATGTCGCGATTATATTTGATGGTCTTTGATAGATCATGGTGACAAAAGATTTGTCCAAAGAATACCAGGGCTAGGTTGACATCTCGAATGAGCTATGAATACAAAATGTCTTGTCTTGGAGAAGTGATTAATAATCACACAAAAAAACATATTTTTTAGGGCTTCGGTTTTTGATGCTTGGTGGTTCTTCGATTACTTCTCTGAGCTCTTCTTTGGTTCTCTCTTCTCTCTGCCTCTCTTAATATCTGTTTCTCCTTTCTTCTCTCTAAGCTCACTTCTCTGCTCTCTGCACTCTAATACGTGATGGTTCTGCAGAACAGATTTTTTTAGGGCTTCGTTTTTTATGCTTTGTGGTTCTTCGGTTACTTGTCTGAGCTCTTCTCCAGGTTCTCTTTTCTCTCTACCTCTCTCAATCTCTGCCTCTCTCTCTTCTCTCTAAGCTCATCTCTCTCTTCTCTCTAAGCTCATCTCTCTCTTCTCTCTGCACTTTGATGCATGACGGTTCTGCACTGCAATTATTTTTACGGCTTCAGTTTGTTATGCTTGGTGGTTCTTCGGTTACTTGTCTGAGCTCTTCTTCTGGTTCTCTCTTCTCTCTGCCTCTCTCAATCTTTGTCTTTCTCTTCTCTCTGAGCTCTTAATCTCTCTGCCTCTCTCAATTATGATGCATCAATTAGCTCGTGACCCTATCAGATAATGGTTGGTTTGGTGCTTAGTGATTAAAATTAATGATTTAGCAAAATTGATAGCCTTGTGGTTTTAAATTAAATTGAAGCGTCTCTGTTGCGGTTCCTGATTTAAAAGTTCAATAGTTGTTAAATTGTTAATATAACAACATATAAAAAATGAAAAAAGAACAATTTACATATATTTGTATATATATCATCAATTAAATATTAAAACATGATATATGAATATCCTTGATATATCCCTCGATATATAAAAACTGACATGAAAAACCTAAACTGATGTGTCCCCGATATCTGACATCTGCAACCTTGTGTGTACTCAAGAATAACGTGAAAGGTTTAGGAGATCGTCTGTTAGTTCCCCATAATAAAGAATTGCAATTAATGTAATATTTAAACGTGATTATTCTTTTTATATGAGTATATATGCGTGTATTGAGGGGTTGCTCTTTGTTGTTTCATTTTTTTTGCACTTGGTTAAAGTTTGCCTGGAAGGAAAAATCCTAGGAACTAAGTGACGTAGGGTAGAGGCGTGGAAGTAAACTTTAAGCAAATAATAATAGATGTATTGAATTCACACCGTGTATTACATTACTATTGATATACACACACACACACACACACGTGTATATTGAACAGTAATCTACCCCCCCCCCCCCCCCCCCCCCCTCAAACTCATGGGCGATCATACACCGAGAATTTGGACAATAAATAGGAATGTTGGTTCCGCGTATGTGGCTTAGTCATCAAATCTGCAAGTTGCTGCTCAGAAGGAACAAAATATGGAGCAAGAATGTCACGACCATACTGCTCACTTAGGAAGAAAGCATCCACCCCGATATACTTGAAAAGAGAGTGCTTCACCGGGTTCAGAGTAATCTGAATGTCACCAGTTTAATCACAGTGGAGTGGGGTCTGGAGAAGATACACCAAGGTCCTCAAGAAGTCAACAGAGCCAAATAATGTCCTCAGCGGTGGTAGTCATGGCCCGAAGCTCAGCCTCAGTGCTGGAACGAGAAACACCTGTCTGTTTCTTGGACTTCTATGCAATCAGTGAAGAACCAAAGAACAGACAGAAACCAGTGACAAATCGACGGTCAACAGGGTCACTGGCCCAGGTAGCATCCGAGTAAGCACACAGAGCTCAGAGCTGCAGCCTGCAGAGAACTACAACCGGAGAAGAAGAGACCACGTGAAGTCCAAGAATGCACATAGATAACACATGAGCCGCAGTAGGTGACCACAATGCACAGAGGTAGACGCACTAACTAACTGGCTCAATACATGAGCAACATGGGCAATGTCGGGCCGAGTAATAGTAAGGTAGACGAGACTCCCAACAAGGTGACGATATCGAGTAGGCTCAGAGAGTGGAACCCAATCATCCGGACGTAGCTGAAGGTGAAGCTCCATAGAGGTGTCCACGGTGCGAGAGTCAGAGAGAGCAGCCCGAGCTAAGAGATCGGATGTGTAACGCTGCTGAGAGAGCTGAAAACCACGGTCTGTAGAGGTGACCTCAAGGCCTAAGAAGTAGCTCAGCTGTCCAAGGTTAGTCATTTGAAACTGTTGTTGAAGGTGATGCTTGACGAAGGTCACATGAGAAGGATCATCACCAGTAATGATCATATCATCCACATAAAGTAACAGAAGAGTCTGGCCACGAGAGGAGTGCACAAACAGGGCTGGATCATGTGGGCTCGGCTGAAAACTGACGGCTGTAATGGTTGAGCTGAAACATGCAAACCATGCACAGGGCGCCTGCTTGAGCACGTAAAGAGTTCGCCTCGAGCGGCAGACAAGGCCCGGAGGAGTGGAGAGACGGGGAGGAGGGAGCATATACACCTCCTGCTGAAGGTCGCCATGAAGAAAGCATTCTTCACGTCGAGCTGGAACAGAGACCAGTGGCGAACGACTGCAACTGCAATAAGAGTACGAACTGTCGCCATGTGGACGACCGAAGTAAAGGTCTCATTATAGTCGCGTCCCTGCTCCTGCTGAAAACCACGAGCCGCAAACTGAGCCTTGTACCTCTCCACAGAACCATCTAAGCGAGTCTTGACTTTGAAGACCCACTTGCAAGTAATAGGTCCAACATCAGGTGGAAGAGGAACAAACTCCCAGGTACGAGTGTGCTCAAGCGCCTCCAACTCAGCAGACATAGCATCCCGCCACTCAGGTATCTGGGCAGCCTCACTGTAGGAAGTCGATTCTGGAGTACTACAGGCAGTAGCAGGCAGGGCAGGCAGGTCTAGCGGTAGTGTAACAAGGCTGAGGCGTCCGGGAGGACGTTTCTCACGAGGTGGGTTGCGACGCGCAGGAGGATCATCAACAAGACACTCGCTGAAGGAGACAAGCACTGAGTCTGGGGGCATTGAAGGCGAGAGAATGAAAGGTGGACGACGAGTGTAGTGATATGGAAGGGGAACGCCGAGTGCATCAGAGGGAGAAGTGGGTGGTGAAGAGTGAGAAGGTGAGACTGGAGAGGTCGGAGATGGTGTAGGCAGTGGCAAGGGAAAAGGAGGTGAACATACCAGTGGAGAGGAGTCACAGAGGAGTGCGAGGTCGAGGGGACAGAGGACACAAAGAAAGGGTGAGACTCATCAAAGGTGCATCACGTGAGATGCGAAGTCGACGTGCAACATGGTCTTAACATCGATAACCCTTGTGCTCAGTACTGTATCCAAGAAAGACACAAGGTACAGACTGAGCAGAGAGTTTGGTACACTCACATGGTGGGAGTAGAATGTAACACCGACAACCAAAAACACGGAGATGAGTGTTACTTGGGGGTTGAGAGTGCAGACACTCACCAGGACTCTGGCCCTCAAGGAAAGTGGAGGGTTGTGGGTTAATGAGGTAGACAACAATGGAAACAACCTCAGCCCAAAAGTG
This sequence comes from Dactylorhiza incarnata, assembly GCA_033032865.1. Classification (NCBI taxonomy): domain Eukaryota; kingdom Viridiplantae; phylum Streptophyta; class Magnoliopsida; order Asparagales; family Orchidaceae; genus Dactylorhiza; species Dactylorhiza incarnata. The sequence goes on from JAWHQI010002744.1 coordinate 10,433, forward strand.
AGGAGGAACGTGGGAGGAGATGAGAAGGGTGCGGACTGTCTCAATAATATGGCGATGCTTCCTTTCAGCGGTGTCATTCTGAGCGTGGCCATCGGGACAGGCAAGTTGAGGGAGTGTCGTCGGTAGCCAGCAGATCGTGAAAATCATGAGAGAGGTACTCCACCTTGAGTCGGAACGGAAAATACGTTTGGAAGCAGAAAACTGAGTGCGCACCATAGCAGAAAAAGTAACATAAATTTGAAAGAATTCAGAACGAGAATGCATAAAATAAACTCAACAATAACGAGAATAATCATCAACAAAGATAACATAATACTGGTGGCCGCCCTTTGATACAAAAGGTGCGTGACCCCATACATCGGAATGAAGCAGATCAAAAGGACGCTGAGACCTAAACACACTAGACTGATAGGGGATTTGTAGCTGTTTACCAAGCTTACAACCCGTACAAGAATGAGACCGATCAACAGAAACACGACCAAGGAAACCATGACTGATGAGAGACGCAAGACGCGAACCATTGGGATAACCAAGACGGTGATGCCACTGAGAGAAACTCGCCGAAGGGAGACAAAAGGTAGAAGCCGCCAGTGATGATAGAGTGGATGGAAGATGGAGACGATCAAGGACGTACACCCCGCTACGACAACGGACAGCTCCAAGGAGTGTCCCTGTCAGACGATCTTGCACACGGCACGCAAACTCATCAAAAATAACAAGACAACCGTGGGATGTGAGTTGGCTGACAGATATAAGGTTCATGGATAACTTGGGTATGTAGGCAACATCGGGAATATGGAAATGACTAGTATGAAGGAGGCCACCATGATATTAAGGTCAGAAGAGACGGGCTGAGAATAGTGTCATTTGCTACCATGATATTAAGGTCAGAAGAGACGGTCTGACAGGACAAGAGGTGGGTGGCATCATAGGTCATGTGAAAAGAGGCTCCATAGTCAAGTAACCAGTTGGAGGGAAAGATACCTGCAGGGGCGGAGGCAGCCGACTGAGATGCATCAGCGTCAGAAGCATATGGTGGGAGCACTGAGGCAGAGGAGCAAAGCAGGGAACCGTGAGAGAGCTCCTGGGCAAGCTCAGAAACAGAGAGTGACTACGCCACAACAGAGAAGGGAGCTAAACGAGCACTAGGAGCACGCTGCTGACCAGACTGCTGAGCCCTCTGAAGCTTGCGGCACTCAGACTTGACATGACCAAGACACTGACAGTAGTGACAACGAACATACGGTCGACGAGGAGCACCGAACTGAGCAGCAGAGGGCGCCGGAGGACGAGGAGCAGGGCGCACCGGAGCACTACAACCAGGGGAAGGCAGCAGTCGATCACTCACAAGAGAAGACTATGGTGGAAGCTGGGGAGCAGCCAGAACAGCATGCGGCATCACACCAGAAGGAGCAACAGTGTCCAAGGAGCGGAGACGAGTCTCCTCAACGATCACCAAGGCCAAGGTATCGCTGAGAGACGGCGGAGGGTCCGGTGCAGAAGCTGGGCATGAACGTGCTCGAACTCAGGGCGTAGGCGCATAAGAAACTCATACATGTGCTGGAAGTCACTATCCCTAGATGTAGCAACACACTGACTGCAAGTAGCGCAGGTGGAATGTTCCATCTCATCACACTAACGCCAGAGGTCCAGGAGCTCAGCAAAGAAAGCTTGTACAGACCGATCACACTGGTAGCAGACACCGAGGGTCTGGAACAAGGAGTAGCGCAGGGCTTGACTAGATGGTAGGTAAAGACGACGCAAGTGATCCCACATCGCCTTGGCCGAAGGTAGCTCGTAAACGGTCATGTGAATAGGGAGCTCGCATGACTGATAGATGACGGCAATCACGTGAGGGTCGTCTGTACGCCACCGCGCCCAGTCGGAACGTTGGGAGGAAGTGGTCGTGCTGATAGTGGAAGAGGAGGAGTCCGCAGGACTGGCAGCCAGAGGGGGCGGAGCAGGCTCGGTGCCGTCAATGTGGCTCCATAGATCAAGGTCACGGAGGATCACGCCAACGGTGGGGGACCAGCATTCCCATCTGTTGTCCAAATTCTCGGTGTATGATCTCCCATGAGTTTGAGGGGGTTGGGGGGTGGTGTTGGATTACTGTTCAATATACACATGTATGTATGTATATATATATGTATATAGCAATAGTAATGTAATACACTGTGTGAGGTCTGGAAAATAAATCCTTTCAAGCCTTCAGATGAAAACACAAGCAATATGCAAACACTTTGAGTAGCCAAGTATACTTGGCTTTTCTCCCATTGGAGGGCCAAAATATAATATGCGCTAGCGGTAAATGTACCGCAAGTCAAGATTAGTCACAAACAACTAGCAAGACAAGGCATTCATAATCATATAGATAACCAACTTCGTATAACAATAATGAAGAATAATCAAACCAAACAACAAACACTCACGAGTGAGGGTCCATACACGGGAGTGAAGAGTTCTGATGATAGTAGATGAGGCCGCGACTATCCGGTGGTATGAGGAGTGCCGGAAGTTGGTTGTCGGAGTAGATTGAGGGCTGTTTGGGGCTGGATATGGTAGGGGAAAGGGAGTGGAAGGCTGTATGCAGGATTGGCTAGGGTTACATTGGAGTGGTGTGAAGCGATGGGATTTGAGAGGGCCGTGAGCTACTGTAAATGGAGTGGGGTGCAGTTGTAAGGATAGTGGGCTGCTGGTGATGGGGAAATGGAGGGCTGATGGCTGTAGGGTTTAAGGCGGAGTGGATGTCTGGGTTACGTGAGGCCTAAGAGTGATCTTTTGTATGGGAAAGGCTGTAAGAGTAGGAGGGAGGTGGTGGGGGAGGCGAAGGGAGAAATCAGTAAACTGCGGCTGTTTTGGAGAAAGATTTGCAGTGTTTTGGCTAGTGGTTTTGATATCTAATCGGGGTGGCCGATGGAGAGTAGTCTTCTGGTGGTGGGGTGGATGGGAAGGGGGCCGGTAAGCTAGGGTATGCAAGGAAAATAAGATGCAAACCCAAATAATTGTCACCATAGGGTTTTGTGTAGTCGAGACCATGAGAGATCTTCGGATTCCGGGGAAGAGTGTCTCCCAATAAACTTAAAACCAGCCACCCTCCCTCTTATTTACACTACAGGTTAGTTGTCCGTTCTTACTATATAAAATACAAAAATATGTATAGAAATATCCAAACAGTGTTTCAGACACGACCGCACACTTGGATCGTCCAAATGAAATTCCAATCAATGTCTCCTGCAATAGTAGACGCGTGAGGGTCCTATTGTTTGACGGCCGCACTTGAAGTGTAGTCCCTTTTACTAAGCCTTAGGAGATTCGTATTGAGATTTTTCGAAGATAAAAAATCAAGCAATCTACGTCGATCATGAATAAGAACAATAGTTTGACTCTTCTTAGAACGTTTTACTAATTGAGAAAAGTCCCAATGATCCTAGACGACACGAGCGGGATTCTTCTACTTAAAAGAGCTAAGCAAGAGAACAACGTTGCTCGTGTTGTAAGCGACACTTTTATTGGGCATTGACCTTTTCCCATGGTTTTTTAAATATTGTATATGCACTCTATGGCCATTAAAGCTCTATTTGACTCTTGCTACAATGGTGACAAAATTAGTGTGAAATTGTGGAACAATAAAAATAATTTTATTTACTTATAATGGTAATTTTAATAGTAATCTAATAATAAGTATTTATTTAACATTATAAACTGTTCGAAATATCGAGTCAATGTCGGGCTATTAGAGACTTTAGGTGTATTTGAGTTTAGTCCCACATTGCAGTTTTAACTTTAAGAGTCCATGTAAGTCTTATATAATGCCCCCTTGAGGGATGAATAAAGATATCAAGTATTTACTTTTCTATTATGTATTATCCAACATGGTATCAGAGGAAATGTGATCCATTGCGCCCACTTTTGCTCTCGTGAGGCTTAGGGCTTCCGTGGGTCTCCAATGCTCCCGTATATTGCTCGACAATGTCGTTCCTATCGAAGGAGCATGACCTGGTCCCGTGTGTCCACGTTTCCCGATGAGGCCTCTCTAGTCTGTCGGTGTGTCCATCTCCCGATCACATTGAGCTCGTCACTGTTGGCTTCGTCGATCTCGTCGTCTGACTGCTGCTTTCATCGACGACAAGTCTCCTTCTCCCGTCGATCCCACCTCCAAGCGCATCTGCTGCTCCTGATCGATGATCCCGTCGACATCTCCTGATCGACGAGCCTGTCTCTGCTGATCCCGTTCAGTCTTTATCTACTGATCCTGTCAACAGCTTCCTCTGGTTCTCTCTGCTAATCTAGTCGGTGATGGGGATCTCGCTGCGACTCCTATCCTTCGATTCCGCTGCTTCTTTCGTCAGCCGCCGTTCCTCGGCTCGCCTCGTCGTTGCCCTTCATGTCTCAGTCCAACCGCCTTCCGACCGCTGCCCCTCGTGTTTCCGCGCTACCAGCTACTGTTACCCCTGCTCGGGTGTTTCCTCTCGCCGATAAAGAAGCTTCTTGATGGCTTAGTCGTTCTTTATATGTTTTTAAGCGTATGTTTTTGGTTTATTGTTAGTGTTTGTTGTGTCTATTGTTGTTATTAGCGTGTCTTGTCTGCATGCCTTCATGCGCGTGTGTTTCACATGAGGGGGGAGTGTTTGGGACGAAGGCGACTCGGATAGTTTTTCCCGATTTTAGCCTTAGTCCCACACGACCTCTAGGCTTATATCGTGTGTTGTTTTCTTCTCCCCAATTTTTCTTTCCATTGTTACATGTGTTGTGGTACGATCGTTGTTGGTTGTTTTAATCTCAGTGGGTTGTGTCGTGAGAGACCGTGTCTTGCGGGACTGTGTCGTGTGGGACCGCCCTTTTTGCGGATTATCACTGACAGATTATCCCCGACGGATTATCCCCGGTTGCCTGTATGATTAGCCCCACATCTTCCGTTACCTTCCACATGTGTGTGTTGATGATGTTGGTTGACCTGTTTCTTGCGAGTCCACGTCGTGTGTGAGATCTGCGTCGTGTGTGGCTATGTCCCCGGTTTGATTTTTCCCCCGGTGGCTCGTCTGATGTTTCGTCCCACATCGTCTACCTCCATTGCCTTTATTTGGTGTTTTCAAGCTGAAGGTTTCCCCTCCAGCTTGAGGAGGAGTGTTGAAAATATTGAGTCAATGTCGGTCTATTAGAGATTTTCAGTGTATTTGTGTTTAGTCCCACATTGCAGCTTTAACTTTAAGAGTTCATGTAAGTCCTATATAATGCCTCCTCGAGGGATGAATAAAGATATAGAATGTTTCTTTTTCTATCATCCAACCTAAACAGTTACTAAATATTTCACAACAGTTATTATTGTAGAAAAACGCAATGCGTATGTGTATTGCTTGTAGCTTGTATACAAAGGAGAATACATATTTATAGGAGAGAGAAGAGAGGAAAAATCTATACACAATGTGGGACTAAATATAAGAGAATCAAAAAGGGCCACTAAATGGGCCAAAGCTTATGGGCTATTTCAACACTCCCCCGCAAGCTGGAGCGTACAGATCGTATGCACCAAGCTTGGATAAGCATTGATAGAAGAGGGTACTGGACAGTGCCTTTGTGAGGACATCCGCAACTTGTTCAGTACCAGGGACATGTTTTAGCTCGATCTTCTTCATTTGAACTTTCTCCCGGATAAAGTGGCAGTCGACCTCGATATGCTTGGTTCTTTCGTGGAAACCGGGTTCTTGGCAATATGTATAGCAGCCTGACTGTCGCAGAGAAGAAGAGCAGGAGCGGGAGGTTTTACCCCAAGATCCGTGAGAAGACTTTCAAGCCAGGTAAGTTCAGAGACCACAGATGCCATTGCCCTGTATTCTGCTTCTGCTGAGGAGCGCGCAACCACTGCTTGTTTCTTGCTACGCCAGGTGATCAAATGTCCTCCGAAGTACGTACAGAAGCCACTGGTTGACCGACGATCATCCAGAGATCCGGCATAGTCAGCATCCGAGTATGCTACCAGTGTAGGAGTTGAGGATGAGGTCTTGTATACCAAGCCTTGACCAGGAGCAGCTTTCAGATATCGGAGAATCCGTTCCACAGCCTGAAGGTGAGAGGAACGAGGGGCGTGCATGTAACGGCTGACAATACCGACAACGAAGGAGATATCTGGTCTTGTAACAGTCAGATAGATCAATTTTCCTACCAGACGGCGATAGTACTCCGGGTTCTGGAGTAAGAGATCAGAGTCAGAGGACTGAGCACAAATCTTGTGATTTGCGTCCATTGGAGTGTTGATGGGTTTGCAGCCGGAGTAGCCTGCATCATGAAGAAGATCGAGACAATACTTTCTCTGAGATAGAACAAGTCCATCTGGTCGTCTGGCTACCTCCAGGCCCAGGAAGTAATGAAGGTTCCCCAGATCTTTTGTTTGGAACACGGAGCTGAGTTGTTGCTTGATTGCCTGAATTCCTTTTGAGTCGTTGCCTGTGATAATGATATCATCAACATAGACTAGAAGGAGAACAGTGCCTGTTGCCTGGTGGCGAGTAAACAGGGAGAAGTCAGCCGAGCTCCGAGTAAATCCTGCTTCACGAAGGACCTTGCTGAGCTTGTCGAACCATGCTCGAGGAGACTGTTTGAGACCATAGAGAGACCGCAAAAGATGACAGACTTTCGTGGTCCGAGACTCCCCCGTGGTCTCAAACCCGGGCGGCTGCTGCATGTATACCGTTTCAGTAAGATCGCCGTTTAAGAAGGCGTTCTTAATATCCAGTTGATGTAAGGACCATTGGCGGTGCACAGCGACGGAGAGAAGAACCCGTACGGTGTTTAGTTTGGCGACGGGAGAGAAGGTTTCGTCGTAGTCCAAACCTTGTTGCTGGGTGTAGCCGCGAGCCACCAGGCGAGCCTTTAAACGGTCAATGGTCCCATCCGCAGCGTGCTTGATGACAAAGACCCATTTGCAACCAACAATTTTCTGGCCAGGGGGAAGATCCACCAGTTGCCAGGTCTGGTTTGCCCATAATGCGGCCATTTCTTCTTCCATGGCGGCATGCCAGCCAGGATGTTGAAGAGCCTCCTGCACAGAGTTAGGAACTGCAACCGACGATAAAGAAGTGGCCAGAGTATGAAGTGGAGGGGAGAGACGATGCAGTGATACGTAGCTTGCCATTGGATGAGCGGTGGATTCTGTTACCGGATCAGCAGGACTTGGAGCACCAGAGGACGAGGACGACCGCGCAGGGGCAACAGGGCGGGAGTTGCGACGGGAATAGACTTGGATAAAGGGTGGCCGGCCGGTAGGCAGAGTAGGCAGTGGTTCAGGGAGAGGTGTTGGAGGAGGTGTGTTAACCGGGAGGATGGGTCGCATGACAGGTTGTGGGAGAGTAGGTGATGTAGAAGGAGTTGTTGGAGCGGGAAAGAATGGCAGGTCTTCCCGGAAGGTGACGTCAGCAGACACCGATATTTTCCGAGTGAGAGGGGAATAACAGACGTATCCTTTCTGAGTATGGGAGTAGCCAACAAACATTTGCTTAGTCGCTCTGGGATCGAGTTTGTCCGTAGTTGGTCCCATGGAGTGAACGTAACATGTACACCCGAAGATGCGAGGTGTGAGCGGGAAGGCAGGAGTAGAGGGAAAGAGAAGACTGAACGGACTGGCATTGTTGAGTACGGAGGAGGGAAGGCGGTTGATAATGAAGTAGGCGGTAGAGATCGCAAAGTTCCAATAGATCTTTGGAACGTTCATGTGAATCATGATCGAGCGTGCCATATCAAGGAGATGCCGGTTCTTTCGTTCTGCCACACCGTTTTGTTGAGGAGTGTAGGCACATGAGGTTTGATGAATAATCCCGAATTCAGAGCAGAGGCTCGAAAACTCATTGCCTGTGTATTCACGAGCATTATCGGTGCGTAGCGTTTTGATGGTGGTGGAGAAGTGAGTGCGGGTTTCAAGGATAAATGCCTTAAACACACGAGGTAATTCCGAGCGTTCGCGAAGTAAGTATAGCCATGTTGTGCGGGAGTAATCATCAATAAAGGTAAGGAAATAACGGAATCCAGAGATACTACAAATTTTATATGGTCCCCAAATATCTGAATGGATAAGATCAAAAGGAGCGGAGCTCCGAGTACAATTTGCAGGAAAAGATGAACGCGGCTGTTTGCCGAAAATACATGATTCACATTGAAATGCAGGAAAAGATACATCGGGTAGTGCCTTCTGGAGGATGGGGTGTGGAGCATGGCCGAGACGCTGATGCCAGTCAGCAGAAGAGACAGAGGAGAGGATGGTGGGAGAGTCGTCGAGAAGGTAGAGCCCGCTGCGCAGCTGTCCTTTACCAATGGTAGTCCCCGTCCGTCGATCCTGTATCAGAAAAGAAGAGCGTGAAAAAGTGACGGAGCAATCCAAATCAGTAGTGAGGCGGCTAACAGAGAGTAAGTTAAATGGGGAGCCCGGAACATGGAGTGCCGAGCGGAGAGAAATGGATGGGCTTAGAGAGAGGTCAGCAGAGCCGGACACAGAGACAGTCGCTCCATTGGCCACATTGATACACTTCGGATGAGGAGCACCCGAATACATCGGTGGTTGAAGAGAGGTGATATGATGAGTGGCACCCGAATCCACTATCCATCGAGGACTAGTGGAGAGACAAACGATACCTGGGCTGGAGACAGAGGCGACCGAGGCAGGTGGAGTCATCATCCCTTGGAGTTGCTGGAACTGTAGGCGGAGAGCCTCAAGGTCGGCACGAGAGGCCGAGGAGCTATCTTCAATGACTGCAGCAGTCGGTCGTGGAGGAGGAGGGTTGCCAGTCTTCCGAAAGCAGGTGGACTCATAATGTCCATCGCGACCACAGAACGAGCACTTCGGCCACCACGGCCCCTTCCACGGTAGGCCGACCGACCTCCTCGGCTAGAAGGAGGAGGAAATGAAGGAGCAGGGATATTTTGTAGAAGAGCCGGTGAGGGAGGAGCAGGGGCCTCTGGAGGTTGTGATACTTTGAGTAACATGGAGCAGACAACTGATAAGGAGGGAGTGGGAGTCGAGGCCAAGACTTGTGCCCGAATACTCAGAAGATGTGGAGGAACACGGGCCATTAGCATAGCAATGCAGACGGCCTCTCTTTGCGCGCGCTGAGTGGCAAGATCAGAGGTGGGCGGCTGGTGTTGAAGCCATGCTTCGGAGAGTGACTTGACCCGAGCAACCACAGAGGTAATGTTTGGTCCACTGGTGTCCAGAGCCTGAAGGTCAGAGATAATGTCGAAGAGACTCTGAAGGCTGTCCTTGCCGGAGTATAAAGAGTGGAGCTCTTCCCACATCCCTTTGGCCGTGGGTAGGTACATGACCATTTCATATGGTTCGCCCTCCAAAGAGTTAAGGATCCACGTCTGGACTCGACCATCATTCTTGAGCCACTCAGGAGGAGTAGGATCTGGGGGATCATTGGTAAGGTGAGCCAGAAGACCCTTGGCCTGGAGGACCCGGCGGATTGAGTGACCCCAAGGAATGAAATTTTTCTTCCCGGAGAGGGAGAGAGTAGTAATCCGCAGTTCATCGCGGAGCTCACTCGGAGATTGTTGGTGGGCGATCTCAGGAGGCAAAGTTGAGGAGTTTTCGGACGAGCCCATAGTAGCAGAGAAGGCAGCTGCGGTTTGAGAATAGCTGCGGTTTGAAGAGACCGCGGCGGGTTGAGAACAGCTCGCTGATGAAGAGACTTGGCGGTCTGCGACTAGGGCTAGCGGTCTGCGGCTAGGAGAGCGCGCCCTGTTGAGAGAGGCCGCAGGAGATCGCTGGGTTTGAGCGGTTAGCAGAAGAAGCAGCGACTTGAGAGTGCTGGCGCAGCGAGTAGAAGAGCAACGACTTCAGAGGCGCAGAGATCGCAGCGACTTGGAAGAGATCGCAGCGACAAGGAAGAGCAACAGCTTTAGATCGCACGAGAGCACGATAGGAGGCAGACTGGCGGACTGGCGAGCTGCACGAAGAGGTCGACTGCGAACAGTCGCGAGCTGCGATCGTTGAGAGATCGATGCTGCGAGCTGCGAGCTGCGAGAGATCGATGCGGGCTTGAGAGATCGATGCGAGATCGATGCGAGCTGCTGAGAGGTCGATGCGAGATCGATGCTTGAGAGATCGATGCGAGCTGCGAGATCGATGCGAGCTGTTGAGAGATCGATGCGAGATCGATGCGAGATCGATGCGAGATCGATCTTGGCCGGCGCGGGATGTGAGCTCAGCAGAGGAGGTCCCACAAGCGGCGAAGTCTATAAAGGGCGACTGAGAGCAGAGTAGCGGAGGGGGGGGGGGGGGGGGGGGGGTGGGGGGGACCACGCAGGGGAGCGGGCAGCGATCGCCAAAACTGAGACCGCACGGCCTGCGGTCAAAATGAGGCGGGCGGTTTGAATAGAGGAGAAATCGTTGGCTCTGATACCATGTAGAAAAACGCAATGCGTATGTGTATTGCTTGTAGCTTGTATACAAAGGAGAATACATATTTATAGGAGAGAGAAGAGAGAGGAAAAATCTATACACAATGTGGGACTAAATATAAGAGAATCAAAAAGGGCCACTAAATGGGCCAAAGCTTATGGGCTATTTCAACAATTATTAATCCAACAAATTATTTATTATAAACCTTAATTACTTGTTTGAATCCATCAATTTATTATTAATAATAAACATTTAATACAACTTATCATTATTTCCTCGCAAAACACTCCACATAGGGGGGGGGGGGGGCAGCCGCTGTTTCCATAGCCAATGTGGAATGGACCCCAAAACAAAAGGAACACTCCCCCATACTCATGGTTGCTATTTTTGTGGAGCAGGTAGCCAACATTTCAGGCTATGTTTCTGGTTAACAGGGTACTTGCGAAGTAACTTTTAATGTTTGATTCTGAGTTGATGTATTTACTTTATAAATCTTTATCTACATAAATTTGGTGCAAAGAAAATCCAGTCAAATCAATTGATTTTATTTTGTGGCGCAGTTTTTGAATCAAACATACAGCCCAAAGTACAAAATTCATAATAAATGTTCCCTCCCATTCATTACCTTTCGGTTAGTTTATTTCTGTTAAAATCAGTGTTCTAAATGCTTGCAGGAAACTCAGTATGTGCCAATTAGGAGGGGAAATAGAGTGATCCTAATGATTAATGGGTAATTGCACTTCTACTAATGATTTTTTTAATTATATAAAAGAAATGTTATATGTGGTCTATGATTAAGGGTGTCAAAGTATTGTTTAATCTCTACTTACTGGACTATGCAAATAGTTGGCTCGTATATGAATTATAAAATTACCAATTGTGCTTATTTTTTAAGATATCTTGATTTTCTTGATTTGTGCAACCTGCATGGCTTTCCAAGTATATTGGGTTTTCTATGTGGTGATTTTCTAAATCATTCTGTGAAACTATGATATAAATTGTTTGTTTCTGGCTAGTTATGTATATGATAAATGGAAGGTTATTCCAATGCTTGGGCCAATAGAAGATTTAAAAATCGATTGATTATTGTAAATTGCACAACTGTTGTGCTGAGAAACCACTAGATCTTAGTGAATATCATGTGTAATTTTATTTGTTGTATCTTACTGTGTGAAGAAACTATTGGCTCTTTGACGCTCGAGGATCTACATGTGATGGACATGTGATGCCCTATCCTAGATGAACGCAAACAAGCACGTGACAATGCAAATGAAATTATGGGCTGACAGCTTAAAGATGCAAGTGAATGCATTCACACAATCCAATGAACAAAATATCACAATCTAGACCCCTAACCCTAATGCATTGCAAGTGCAAATGATTAAATCATGCATTTTCTCCAACACACGATTAATTAAATAGCAAACAATAACAACTCACGTATTTTCTTTACAAGTCGCGTATTTGATCACAATTAATTACACGCATTCAAATCCAATAACATGGGGTAATTGCTAGTTATTGAGAATTCATAAGAATTAAAATAGACCGGCGAGTAGGTAATACACATCTAATTGAAAGAAAATCTAGCCAACATTAATTAAGCAAAATATGACTAGAAATATAATAGTGTATTCGTACAAATGTAGATAAATTTGACAATAAGTACGGAACTCGCGTAGTAGATGGGTCATCAACGTTGGAATGGAGATTCAGTGGTCGTAGATGCAGTGGGGGCTGTCTGGAAGGGAGAAGACCGTTGTAGGTTGCTGTCCAGGATTAGTAGGGGGATGTTTGGAGGTCGGTTCAGTAGGCGAGGGGCTGTGGAGCTCAACCTGAGATGTATGGAGGTCTGGGGGATCATGTGAAGGGTTGTAGAGGTGGCTTGAAGCACTTGGAGGGGCGGATGGAGGCTTGGCCGGTGGCGCCGGGTGTTGAGGTGGTTTGAGGGCTATGGAGGTGAAGACGGGATTATCGGAGGTCGGAAAGGGCAGAAGACAGCAGTTGGAGGTCTTTTTGTGGAGGGATAAGCGGCTGGAGGTCGTCTCGCGAAGGGATCGATGGCTAAAGGTTGGGGAAGGCATGTCGGAGCTCGGAGGCAATAGCGGTAGCAGTCTAGCGGATAGGGGTGTCGGTACCCCCGAAGATAGGACGCGACGACTTCGGCACCACGCGGGATAGTTGGCTTTGCACCGAGCAGAAGATCTAGCGCTTCCCTATCGTGGAAGCCCTAAACTCTCAATCTCTCTCACCGTAAGCCAAATAGGGTGTATGTAAAGGGAAAGAGTGTAGGTGAAGTATATCCGATGGCCATGATCATCTGATCAAATAACTTAACATAATTCTCAAAATACATCTCAGGAAAATAAAATAAAATAAAAGTACATAAAAACAAAAAATTGAGCCCGTCGCAATTACGGTCTCCGATCGTCCGTCCGACGGTCCAAAAAAATGTCAATAATGACAAATCGCTCAAATGAGGTGTGATGGATCTCCATCACTCTTTTTTCTGCACTCTGAGAAAAAGTTAACCTTATGGAGTGTGATTGATTTTCTGAGAACATCCAACTATTTACTGTGTTGAGATATACATTATATTTATGTTATATAGGTTTTATGATTGACATTTACAGTGCTTATCTTTCCTGTATATACACAAAGTTTGGGCATTTGTTTGCTTAACAAGAAATTTGTAAGAATGCTTGTTAAACACTGCAATAATTCTCATATTTTATTATGCCACCCGAATCCTGTTTCCAGGATGAACAGAAAATCATGTGGGTATGTGTGAACTGTCAAAGATAAGGTAAAGCTATGTATCTCATAATGTAAGGGTAGTTATCATGTCTTTATTTATTTTCTCTCCAGGTTCTTCTTTATTCTGTTTGGTACTGTGAGGTATTGTAGGACTTCGAATCTTGTTGTTAATTACTGTTAGTTTTAGTTAGAATAGGAGAAAGGAAATAATTTGAGTACATCCTAATTCATCCTCAAGGGGGCATATATAAAGCATTACACTTAGGCACCCAAAACACCAATAGGCGGTGTGGGACTAAACACAAAAAATATAAAACAGATACGACTTGAATAATATTTCAACTCTCCCCCTCAAGTCGTATGGTAGATATCTGTCATTCCCAGTTTTCTGATGTCATCCGTGAAAATGTCACTTCCCAAGCTTTTAGTGAACACATCGGCCAGTTGATCTCTTGAACTGATGAATGGAGTAACCACGTTTTTTTTGTCCAAGTGATCCTTGATGAAGTGACGGTCCACCTCAACATGCTTGGTCCTGTCATGTTGAACCGGATTGTGGGCTATACTGATAGCAGCCTTGTTGTCGCAGAACAAGGAGAAAGGAGAAGTTCTGGGAAAACCCAAGTCTTGAAGGATAGTACAAAGTCATAGTCCCTCACACATTCCAAGTGACATTGCACGGTACTCAGCTTCGGCACTAGATCTGGCCACAACGTGCTGCTTCTTGCTTCTCCATGTCACGAGATTTCCTCCAACGAACGAACAATAACCAGTAGTGGATTTCCGATCGTCACGGCAGCCCGCCCAATCAGCATCCGTGAAAACTTTTATTTTCAAGTGGTCATTTTTTGAGAACAAAAGTCCCCGTCAGGTGTAAACGAGTCGAGCTCGAGTCGAGCTTGGCAAAAATCCCAAACTCGAGCTCGAGCTCGAGCTAAATATTTCGAGCTCGAGCTCGAGCTCGTCGAGCTCACCCTGCTTGGCTCGAGCTCGAGCTTGAGACCAGTATATTGAGCTCGAGCTCGAGCTTTCGAGCTCGCGAGCTCGAGTCGAGCTCGAGCTGCTCGCGAGCTTTTTGCTCATGAACCCATTTTTATTTTTATTTATTTATATTTTAAAAAAAAAATACCCAAAAAAAAGCTCGCGAGCCGGCTCGCGAGCTCAAGAACAAGAGTAATCGAGCTCGGCTCGAAATCGAGCTCGAGCTCGTCGAGCTCGAGCTCGAGCTCAACTGGTTCGAGCTCGAGTCGAGCTTTTTTCGAGCCGGCTCATCGAGCTCACGAGCCGGCTCGACTCAACTTGCAGGGCTAGTCCTGGGGCCTTCTTAAGATATCGTAGGACGCGATACACTGCCTGCTGATGTCTGACCCGAGGAGCGTGCATATACCTACTCAAAATACCCACAGCATAAGTGATATCAGGACGAGTATGAGATAGATAAATTAGTTTCCCAACTAATCTCTAATAGCGGGTGGCCTCAACACTGTCACTGTCACCATCATCACAGATCCCATGATTCTCCTCCATAGGGGTGTTCGCAGGAACACACCCAAGCATCCCGGTCTCTTGTAGTAAGTCCAGGACATATTTCCGCTGAGATATGAAGATGCCCTGATCAGATCTAGTCACCTCTATTCCCAGAAAGTATCGTAACCTTCCCAAGTCTTTCACCTCAAATTCCTTGGCCAAGAGGGACTTGAGATTGACAATCTCACTCGCATTATTACCGGTGATGACAATATCATCCACATAGACAATGAGAACCACAATACTCTGATCACGTCTCTGAATGAACATGGTGTGGTCTGACTGCGCCTGTTTATACCCAAACTTGAGCATAGCTTTGAGAAACCTGCCGAACCACGCTCTGGGTGACTGCTTTAATCCATATAAGGATTTCAGTAACTTACAAACAAGGGGCTTTCCTCCATCTCTCACAAAACCAGGAGAAGTGTCATATACACCTCTTCTTCAAGATCTCCATGGAGAAAAGCGTTCTTGACATCTAACTGGTGGAGGTCCCATCCCAAGATTGCGGCGACAGACAGGAGGACCCGAATAGAGTCCATCTTTGCCACTGGAGCAAAAGTCTCCTGGTAATCAACTCCCTGAGTCTGAGTGTACCCCCGGCGACCAACCGAGCCTTGTACCGTTCAACTTTCCCGTCTTCATTTTGCTTGACCGAAAAAATCCATCTAGAGCCAACAGCCTTCTTACCATGGGGAAGAGGAGTGACATCCCAAGTGCGATTCTTGTCCAAGGCAGCCATCTCTTCTTTCATAGCCTGAGCCCAAACCGGAATGCCCAATGCTTCCTGCCAAGTCTTAGGGATAACGACAGATGAAAGGGAAGCGATAAACAACTGGTGGCCAGGAGTAAGATGATGATATGTCACATGGTTAGAAATGAGATGCTTAGTAGAGGCAAACTTATCTCGTAACTGAGTCAGCGGAATATGCAAATCCGCATCATCATAATCTGAGGCCGACGCGGGCACGGGTGGAAGCAGGGCCTTAGGAGCCTGTATACGGGAGGAGCGCCGGTGATACACATGAGGGAAAGGAGATAGGGGACATCCGGAGAAGGGATAGGAATAGGGGATCCCTGCTCAGAACAGAGAGGTGGCTGAGGTAGAGGAAGCGGTGGTGGAAGCTGTGGTAGAGAAGGAGCCGGGTGAACAGGAAGGGGAAGATCCACAGAGCTCTCCCCCTGACGAACAGAGTGAGTCGAGGTCAGAAAATAGGATTCCCCTTCGCGAAAAGTGACATCCATAGTGCAATAGAGACGACCGGAAGGCGGGTGGAAGCATCGATACCCTTCGTAGTGGAGGAATATCCGACGAACACACAACGAAGGGCACGAAGATCCAGTTTGTCACGGTGGGGTACATGAACATGGACGAAGCATACACAACCAAAGACACGGGGGGGGGGGGGGGGGGGGGGGGTGGGGGGGGGGGGGGGGGGGGGGGGGGGGGGGGGTGGGGGGGGGGGGGGGGGGGGGGGGGGGGGGGGGGGGGGGGGGGG
>JAWHQI010002745.1:0-26586 GCA_033032865.1 Dactylorhiza incarnata
CCGCCCTGTCTGCTTTTGAGAAGACGGAAGTGAGACTGCCTTGTCCGTTTTCTTGAGAACGAAAGTGGGGCAGCCTTGTCCGCTTTCCTGAGAACGAAAGTGAGACAACCTTGTCCGCTTTCCTGAGAACGAAAGTGAGACAACCTTGTCCGCTTTCCTGAGAAGGAAAGTGAGACAGCCTTGTCCGCTTTCGCGAAGAAGGAAATCTCTAAGTCCACGAAGAAGATTTTCAAGCACCGAAGGAGAATTCCGTGGAAATCTTCAAGGAGCTCTCTCTGGTCGTGAAGGCGGGATCATTTAAATGAAGCCTTGGGGGCCTTTTTATAGCTTTGGTCGGGGTAGCCCGGTAATTTTACCGTCGTAACCACCTTGGCGGACGAATCATATTCCCGATTTGGGGCACTCGGATCACCATTTTTCGTAAATGAACATCTTGTCCTTTAAGGAAAGGCGACAAGCCGTTCCTGAAAAGTGAGAAACTGAAAAGACAAAAAGCGAGCAAGCCGAGGCGGAAAAGTGAGTGAGGCGAGGCGTAAAAGTGAGCGAGGCGAGGCGAAAAATGAGCGAGGCCAGGAAAAGCGGACTACAACCTTTCCCAGCGCGGGGATGCGGTTTCGGCTACATCCCCCGCGGAGGGGGGCTCGACCGCTCCTTTTATCGGAGGGTGCGGTTTGGCCGCACCCTCCTATGGCCGCACCCCCCTATGGGGGGTGCGGTTTGGACGCACCCCCCATGCCCCCCTATGGGGGGTGCGGTTGGGCCGCACCCACCATGGGGGTGCGGTTGGGCCGCACCCCCCATGGGGGGGGGGGGGGGGGGGGGGTGCGGCTTGGCCGCATCCCCCAATGGGGGGGGGCGGGTGCGGTTGGGCCGCACCCCCCTATGGGGGAGGGTGCGGCTTGGCCGACCCGGCCGCACCCCATGTGGGTGGGGTGCGGCTTTGTGCTTACCTGGCGCCGTTTCTAGCGCGTCGTACTTGCGCGGCGGATCTTCCACTTCCGTGATCCGGGGTTCGACTGGTTCCCCCTCCTCTCTTTAGCGGGTTTTCTCTAGACGCACCCCCAAGACCTTTATGGGTACGCAACAAAGAGATAGATGCCCGAACAGCCACTGACTCTTCGGGAGAACATTACATTCATTACATTCATTAGTCTTAATATTTATTCAATTATTTCAACATTATCTTCTTCCAACGGCCAGCCAGAGGATCGGAACTGCTCTTTTGAATAATGTGCTTGAGGTTGATCACTCATCGAAGAATGGCAATATAAATATGACGATCCTTGGGTGGTTGTCTGCTGGATGCACGCAGAAGATGCCGCAGGACGGTTTTAAATCGGAACCCAGGCGCTCCTCAGCCAATAGATGAGATTAGATGAGATGAAGGTGAGACTCCTCCTCACTATTACTGGTTATGATGTGAACATATTGCTGACTTGGTCCAAGTGGACCGCACTTTTCATCGCGATCATTTGCGTCAACAATCAGGCCGGCCTAGATGAGCTCGCCCTTCACCATGTAGCAGGCCTTCATGACCTCAATGTTACCGCCGCCAATAGGATTTCCAAATTTCTGATTTTATTTTCGTAAAAAAATTGCTCTTTTATTTTCCTACGTAGAGCGGCCGTCGTTTATAAGAAGAAATGGAAGCGAAGAAGGCAAAATATTGACAACTTTCAATCAATATTGACACAAGATGTTCAGGAAAAAATTTTTGGTCCGATAGGCGGACCTAAAGGTAGGTCCGCCTATCAGCACAAAAATAAATTTTAATCGTATTAAAATTTATTTTCTTCTAAAATAAATTATTAAATATTGCTTATAATTTTTTTATCTTTATTTTAAGATCTTATTTGCCTATAAAAAATGTTTTTTAAAAAAAAATCCGGTCGGATATTGCGATTTCTAAAATCCGACCGGATATGATTTTTTGACTTTTTTTAAATCATGAATTTTGTCGACGGTCTGATGTGGGAGAGGACGGTCCGATTTCAATCGGACCTTCCTCTAGGTCCGATAGGCGGACCTAATTATTTCTCTTCTCTCGATGTTCAGACACTTAAAGAGAGACGCCTCTTCTACAGTATAACTAACATTGAGCTTCTTTCTTAAAGGACGCAGAAACTAAAACCTCCAATGCTGGCATGGCTACTCACTGAATTTAAAAAAAACATTTACTTCAAAATTGGTGGAATTAAAAAGCTATTCAGAAAATCATATATTCGTCCGTGATGACATCAAAAAATACGGACCGTCCACAATGGTATGCGAATAGCCAAACAGTTTTGCACGAGTTGCTATTTGCAGACCACATTGGTCGCGAATATTCAATCAGTTTTGCGCTGGCCGTTATCCGCAGACTAAACTGGTATGTGAATAGTCAATCAGAATTGTGCTAGCTCCTAGCTGTTATTCGCAGATCACATGGTTTGCAAATAGCGCAACAATTTTACGCTGACCGCTATTTCGCAGACCAAAAAATCATTAAAAGGCAATTGTTATGAGCACACAGTTTTGGCTATTGCTGTATTCGCACACCAGTTTCTTATAGCCCGTTCGTTTGGACGGAATTGGAATTCGATATTGGAATTGAATATTGATAAATATTGTGGAATTAAATATTAGTGACTAATTCCAATTCTAATGTTCGCCTAATAACAATATGTGGATGAATATTGTGATGTATTGTTTTTATCAATATTTTTTTTGTTTGTTTAATAATTCTTTAAAATGAAAAATACGAAGAAACTAATATTTATCACATATATCATAAACAAATATGTGTCATGGCGACGATTTTTTCGCCCGGGGGCGATTTTTTCGCCGAGAACGATTTTTTCCGTCAGGGCGTTCTAGAAGTAAGCATAGGAATACAAAATAAAACATGAATTTTTTCGCATAACCGCAATTTTTTCGCCCGGGCGCGCATTTTTTGCCCGGGCGTGATTTTGTGTCCCGGGCACGATTTTTTCCCCGGGTGCGATTTTTCCACCCGCCCTGCCGAAAAAAGCTCACATAGGCGATAAAAGCGCGTCCCAGCAAAAACCGCTCCCCGGTGAAAAAATCGCGCCCGAAAAATAGCCCCCGAGCAAAAAAATCTCGTGGGGCGAAAAAAACTAGCTCGGGCAAAAAAATAGCTCCCCGCCCAAAAATCTTGCCCGGGCGAAAAAATTGCGCCCGGGCGAAAAAATTGCGCGCGGGCAAAAAAATCGCTCCCTGACGAAAAATCGCGTTTGAGCGAAATAATCGCGCCAGGGCGAAAAACTCTCCCCTGGGAGAAAAATTCGTGCCCGGGCGAAAAATTCGCATCAAGGCAAAAAAATCGCGTGCGAGCGAAAAAACGCTCTTGGGGGAAAAAATCGCGCACGGGTGAAAAATCGCGTTCGGGCGAAAAAATTGCGCCCGGGCGAAAAACGCGCGCCCGGGCGAAAAATGCGCGCCCGGGCAAAAAAAACGCCCGCCCGGGCGAAAAAACGCGCGCCCGGGCGAATAACTCGCGCCCGGGCAAAAAATTGCGCGCGACAAAACATGCGTCCGGGCGAAAACGCGCCCCCTAGCGAAAAACGCGTGCCCGAACGAAAAACGCGCACTAGGGCGGTAAATTTCCGCCCGGGAAAAATTTGGGCGTCCGGGCGAAAAACGCGCGTTCGGGCGAAAAACTCGCGTCCGTGCGAAAAACTCGCGTCGTGCGAAAACTCGCGCTCGGGCGAAAAACGCGCGCCTGGGCAAAAAACGCGCGCTAGGGTGGAAAATTTCCGCCCGGGCAAAATTTGGGCGTCCGGGCGTAAAACGCGTGTTCGGCGCGAAAACGCGCATTCGGGCGAAAACTCGTGTCGTGCGAAAACTCGCGCTCGGGCGAAAAATTGTGCGCCCAGGCGCATAAACGCGCGCCCGGGCAAAAACGCGATAAATCGAGCGTGCCAGACTCGTCCAATTCCATATGTCTAGCTAAATTTTATGCTTAGGCTAAAATCAATTCCATGATATTCAACTCAAATTTCAATTATTAAAGCTACCTAACAAGCGAACGGCGTAATTGGAATTCGACGTCGAATTTCAATTCCAAGTCTTCAATTCCGTCCAAACGAACGGGGCCTAAGTTATTACGCACCTTTTGAAAATGTTTGTACATGCATTTTTAGGAAGTGTTCAACACAAAAATTGTAGATCTCGTCGAGATCTACAACTTTCATGTTGAACATTTTCCTAAAAATGCACGCACAAGGCGTATTGTCGCCCTGATCATAATTATAGCGAAATTTTGAAAATACGCCTTGTACAAGCATTTTTAGGAAAAGTGTTCAACACGAAAGTTGTAGATCTCGACGAGATCTACAATTTTCGTGTTGAACACTTTCCCTAAAAATGCATGTACAAGACGTATTTTCAAAAGGCGCGTAATAACTCATAGAAATTGGTGTGTGAATAATCAAAATTGGTGTGCTTATAACAATTGCCTAAAAAAAAGACATTGTACCTAAAAACTATTAAAAATATATAGATTGTCATAGTAATTGTCACAAACAATCATTAAAATATAGACATTAAAAATAGACATATTGTACCTAAAAATTTCATTAAAAACTATGAATATAATATAGAAAAAAAATCTGACATTAATATAAGAAAATTTCTTGGTGAGTAAATGAAGCCGCTTATCCAGAAGGAAGAGGAAGCGTCGTCGATATCGCCGTCGTCGGGGAGGATTTTTGAGTCGTGCGCGAGAAGATTTCGAAATGGCGTGGGTCCCGCTCCGTGTAAAATGAAACTACTTATATCCGCACCTATTATTAGGTGGGAGTTTCTCACCAAATTTTTTTTCTTAATATAATATACACATTTTTTTATATTTCTTAATTATTTTTTTTTGAATAAATTGGCACAGCCCACAGAAAAAAAAAAGAGTATGCATCGACAATGGACTGCTAGTAACTAAGTAATCATTTCTTTATACTATTAACTTTACAACCCTCGCTGCTGGCCACTTGGGCATGCAAATATAACACAAACACTGGGGGTTACAGAACTTTTACACACACAAAAAACATGGAATAATATTGGGGGCGCTTTCACTCTCGCCGTTCCAATCCAAACATACTTGTTGGCGTTAATTCGATTCGCTCGATCCACATTGAGATTTGATGAGCTTGAATTTCACTGGGGAGGTTTCTATCTGGCTAAGTTGTGTTGCAGCTGGCTACAAGACTCCATTAAGGCAGCATCAGACTCGGATAGTGGATCTGCGGATAGCATAAACAGCTCGGAGCATATTAGAAATGAGGAAGATGACCGAATTATCCCCTAACCATTAAAAAAAACAGTCACTAGGCTTATTCAAACTATCTTTCATGACCGCAGGAGACGACCTCTGCAAAACAAATTTTGTTCGTGTAACACATCATCCTCTATGTAACATCCCCCAGACAGCTAGACCCCCCAGGTAAATTTGTCATGACAAGGCCCTGGTAGTGTAGAAATCCCTTTAACTTGGACAAAAATTAGGGTTGAAAGTGCCTTGGTCTGCAAATAGTAAATTACAGCTACCCTACCTAGTGTTTGACCTAGGGGCCTTAACTTGACCCAGTGACCCCACCACAACATCCCTAGACCATTTAGGAGCCCAGGGGGACATTCAGAATCCATTGGGGCCAGTCAAACAGGTCAAGTTGACCAAAGTCAACCCTAACCCTAATTAGGTCAAATCACTTAAACCTAGCCCAATCCCTTTGGGCTAGCTCAATTGAGTGATCAACCAGCCTAGTAGGCTGACATTAAACACAGGAGAGAGTGGAAAATCGGCCATGGTGATTAGAGAGAGAAAATGAGGGTTTTTTCCAATTTTGAGGAGAGAGAAAGAGGTCATTCATGGCCATTAAGGTGACACACCCCTTGACATCCCTCCATTACACTCCCATTCATCTTCTCTGATGAATTTGAGAAGATTCCAGCCGTTTCTAGGGGCAATTAGGGCAGGGGGGATGCATAAGGTCGGCCATCGGGAGGGAGGTGAAGAGGCCAATAATGGCACATGGGGTTAAAGCCACCATCACCCCCAATTAACCCCCCTATCACCTTCACAACCATCAGAGGAATGAAACCCCCCACTTTCCCGAAGACATTGAGCCCTGTATGCAAGGATGGTCATGGCACCCAAGCTTGGAGGAGGAAAATGATGGCCGGCGATTGGAGCCACCAAAACCCCCAAAACAGGTCTGGTTCTCCTCCCTAACCTAGGGGATAGATCTGATTTCTTCCTATTTCAAAACCAATGAAGATTGGAGGTTTTTCCAATCATTTTTCCTTCTTGATCAAGCCGAAAAACGGAAACTATGGGGGGCCAATCCCGGCCACCTCCGGCCGCCCCGTCACCGGCAAACGGAAGCCCCGACTCCTACGATGGTGGTGGCTTGGGGGTTTGGCCGGAGATGGCCTCCGGTGGCCGCAAACGGGGTCGTAAGTCCGCCCAGCGCGGGCTGTCGCTGACCGTCGGCTCAGGGAAGAAGACGATCCCTGAGCCGTCGGATCAGCCTGTTTTAGATTTAATGGATATATTCATTTATATATATTCATATTAATAATGGTAATTATATGCTGTTATTAGTTTTAATTTTAGAAATTAGTTAGAGGTAATTTCAGAGAAAATGTTCTAAATGAAAATTGTAGGTATTAGCCTAAAGCTTATTTCAAAATTGATTTCATCACATTTGGAAGTCAGGTTTGACCTCAACACCCATTTTAGTGCAAAGTTTGACTGAACTTTGGATGGGTCTCCACACTAAACCACTAGTCCAAATGACTTGAAATTTGGACTAGGAGTGAGTCATGCCAATGACATTAACATATCCAAAAATGGGATTTTTTGGAAAACATTTTCCAAAAGTTTTTGTAAGAATTTAATAATCAATGTATAAATTATTTGGAGGGTCAAATGACCTCCAAACTCCACCAAATTTTGGTGGGGTGTTATTAGGGTCATGATAAGTCCCTGGTTAAAATTTCAACCCATTTGGGGTTGATTTGACCAGGCAATTGATTGGCCCAAGTTTTGGTCTTTAAGGAAGGAATTAGGCCAAAGGGGCTATGTTGGAATTTAGTGGTCAAACCACCTCCAATTGGAGTGGAATTTTGGCCACTGCTCTAACACCACCCAAATCACCTCCATGTGAGTTTTGGGGTCATGGGGAGTTGGATTGCCCTAGGACATGGAGTTGGAGCCCCTTGGTGTGCATTTAGCCAAGTAGAGATCCATTGGCCAAATGGGCCCATAGAGACTTGAGTCTTCTTGGGGAGGTCAGTGAGATCATTTTGAGACCCCATGAGGAAATTGGTGAGCATTGGTGTTGATTTGCCCAAGGCCATAGAGTTGATCCCTATAGAGTGGAATTTGGGGTTGTGAAGGACATGAGGGTGTTTGTCCTTGGAGAGGAGTGTAATAGACTCCTCTGAGTTCTATGAGTGATATAACACCCTCACAAGAAGTTTGGGTGGATTTGGGGAAGTATGGACCCTAACCCTAGGGTAAACCTCAAGGGGGTACATATAGAGGTCAATGAAGGAAGAGGGGTCAAACCTTTATGGTTTGACCTAAAATTTTGGGGAGTTGGTAATGGTGACCAGAGAAGCCTCCCCTGTGAAATTGAAGAGGTTTGGGGTTGTATACCTTAGTGAATAAATCCTTGGGTAGATTTGTAAATATTTAGGTTTTGGGTTTTAGGAGAGATTAACACTTAGGGGATAACTCTTTTTCTGTCATCAATATGATATATGTGTTATTATTCCCTGGAAATTCTATTAGAGCCATTGGAAGACTTTTGGAGGTCCAAATTATAATTATTCTTATTGTTAGCAATTTTTGGATGATTAATATTAGGATGCTAACTTTCTGTAAATTCATGGAACTTTGCTGTAAGTCATTTTATTCCATTATGAACCCACAGTAATTTTCTTATAATTTTCTGGATTGATATTTTTGGTACTTCTAGTTCAAATTGGAATTAATTGCAAATATGACCTATGTGGAAATTACAAATGTAACCTCTCTGGAATGAGGTCAAAATTTATAGGACTGGATATTTTAGTATGATTCACCTCTGTAAAAATTTGCATAGGGTTTGAAGTTCATATGAGGGTACCTCCTTTGGAAATAATTGATGATTAATGGTTTCAGGAATTTTTAACCCTTGTTGGAAAATCATGAAAATTCATATTTACAGATTACTAGGTACCCTTGATTTATGTAAAAAATTTAGTAGGCATTGGAAGTCAGAAAAGTGCACTTGTAGTTCAAACCTTAGGAGGTTGTATTTTTTTGGAAAATTGCTTTAAATATTAATAATGTTGGGAAATTATGAAACTCTGGAATTGATCTTAAATAAGTAGCATGGACCCCCAATAAATAATATTGGGTCAGTGAGTTGATTATTTAATGTACCTCACTTCATGTGCATCAAAACATTAAGGATGATCTGCATTTAACAATTTAGCAATTTTGGGGTTATGGGTCAATTTGGAGTGTAGTGATTGAAGTTGTGAGTGTTTATTGGTGATAATATGACTATGTGAGGATCCTTGGAGTTAATTAGGGTTTGATGAGTCCTAGGGTGGTGGGGTGCCACCCTTGGGGTAGGTCATCTTGGGATTGACGAAAGATCGTCTTTTTCCTATTGTGTCTTAAAGCACTTAGACTTAATTCAGGTGAAACATTAAGAAGAGTTTTCTTATATGTAGTAACTAATAATATTAAGTGTCTTGAGAAAGGGAGCTTTGGGGTGTCATCCCATTATAGTTCCTAGTACCGTAGCGAGCCCCTTACAGGGTAACCTTCGAGAAGTCCAAGATTAACCATAAACTATAAGAGTAAAATGTTATACAAGAATAATTTAATAACACACTCACCCACACCCCGTGGTTCCGGGAGTTTAGCTGGTTTGATGCTACGAGCAGTAGACTCGGTGGTTGTAAGAGCGGATTGCTAAGTCAGGTGAGCTTGTGACTCAATAGTGTTTGTAGGTACGGACGGGTTGGTTCGGCGAGCCGATGGCTCGGAAGGTTATTGATGGCGGACAGGTTAGCCCGGGGAGCTTATGGCTCGGAGGTAGGTTGTAGAACATGTTGCATGTGCATTGAAGGTGGTGGGTCTTCGGTATTGGACGGTCGTTCACACCGACGTCAATACGTTGACTCGGCAAGTGTGGTATTTACACTTAGCCATGAAAGTCTGGTGGTCCAGCCAGTAAGAGTACGCAGATGCTCCGCGGGTTTTGCGTTGAGGCGTACGATAGGTCTAGGTTAGGTAGTGTGAATACCAACCTAGAGGTGGGCGAGGCCCAACCCACCGCTTCCGTTTGCCACTACGGGAGTATCCTGAGAGTCTTGCTAGCTCCAAAAAGGGGGAACTAAAGGTCTATGTGCATAGAGTCGTAGTGAGTGAGTTGCAGTTGTATGAACATGACATAACAACATATCTTGCATGTCATGGCATAAACATTGCATTTCAACCCACCCCTACCCCTATCGTATAAATTGGTATGAGACTTTTTATACGATAGGCCCTGCTAAACGACCCCTTGGTTTATAGGTTTGTATGGGCATTCCTATAAATCAATGGTTATTTTTCTATTGTTTACTTGTCTTTATTTAATGTTCCTTACTTGCCTTTTCACTATGTTTTTCTTACTGCTTCTTATATATATACACATGTGTAGCTATAGATACTCCTGTAGATTAGATCCGCCGTCACCTGTTTTTTTGTTTTTACCCCTTGAATGTCCTCCGCTTCCTCCTCTGCATACGGTGCCTAGGAGCCATTGGGGGAGGGGTGGGGAATTGGCTGAGTCTAGTTTGACTGACGGTCGGTGGACCATATCATTTTAGGGGTTCGAGGAGACGCGGCAACACCAGAGACCGGTGCAGACGGAGGCGGGACAATGCAGTACAGGAGCTCAGGATTCAGGTCCAGTGAGTGATTAGGAGTTAGCTTCCGCGAGTGATCTTGTAGTGAGGATATGATGTACATGGCATGAGCCCTTATTTATTGTACCTTTGTAATCTTTTATTCAGTTATTATCTTGTGGACATTCAAATATATATATATAGCATGTGATTGTGGACTTGAGCTTCTTATTTGTTCATGTGTACCTTCTTCTTCGTGATCGAATTGGCCGGCAGGATCAGCGTTTTGTAGTGGCGACCTTCCCGAGCGAAGGTGTCACCGCAAAGCGGCGGTTCTGGGCCTAAGACCCGGTGTCTGAAAAGAAAAAAAAAGGGTCTTACACTCTACGTGCGGGATATAAATCCGATTGGAGTTCAGGCTAATAACTATGCAAAAATGAGTCATTCCGACTGAAATAATCCAATTGCGTCTGCAGGAATTCTACGGTGGCACCAAAAAATTACTGTTTCCTCTAAGCCCCTTCAATATTGCCTTACTCATCTCAAGACAACTCTTACTGATAGGTGCAACATTTGCTAATATTTTGAATATGAGCAATTTTTAATATTAAAACATTTTAAAATTAACTCTTGAATATTGTGCAGGAAACAAATTCAATTTAGACCTTTTTTGGGAAAAAAATATGCGTGTTTATGCCTAGAAAAACATTTTTTTCTGAGCATATCTGAGAGTAAACGACTGTAGTCCCTGCTATAAAAGAGTATTTACTGAGTGCATTTTATGCCAAAAATGATCCGAATTGAAATTTGTGTGCAAAGTATTAAAAAAATATTAGATGTCATCCTATGCGGGGAAAAAAATAGTTTTGAAAAATTTAACACACATATTTCCTCCTATTCCAAACATGATCAAAAAATTCACACGACTAACTCCGTTTGGCGTGGCGTTTTTGCTCCGGTGAGTTTGGACAAAAATGCCACCGTCATAGATGATAATGATTCTGACCGCCACCCAGAAAAGAAAACTAGTTTTAAACATAAAAGTGGATAGAAGTTTCTTAGGTGAGGTTGGGCGTTCACAAACGACGGTTGATAACCACCACATTCACGACTGTGCGTCTGTGCCAAACGGAGTCTAAGAGTTCACTTAGCGGAAGGACTGTAATGATCATATTTGGCTAAGTTTAAAATTATCTATAAAAGACACTCTCCAATCCTCCATGTTGTCTCATACTTCAGGGATTCTACTTTTACCCCCTATTTTATATCTATTTTGCTCCAAGAAATAGAAAGAAATGGAGCGCGCGCGAGAGAGAGGATAGGTGCAGATCACGTGCGTACCTAATAGAGAACCATCTAGTTCATTTACTATTGAAATGGACATACCTAGCAGGTCTTCATAGCAGTCATCAAACAGTGGCTCATCATTCAACAATGACGGAGAGGAACTTGCTCCAGATATTCCTCAAAGCCGCAGGAAGACATAAGGTGCAGTTTTCTTGGAACCCCTACTGCCTCAGCCTCTTTTTGAGGAACATCCCTCAAAAGGGATACAAAGAAATGTTCTGAACCAGCATTACTGGCTTTATCCCCTGCAATCTCAGAATTACTCGATGGACCTGACAGTGCGGCCTCACGAACTGCACGCCGAAGATTGCGAGCAAATGCCTCGCTATCTGCAATTTGGAAGAAAGAAAATCTAGTATTTTTATACCATCATAAATAAGTAAATTGCAGATGTAAAACTATCACATTGAAATCATGGGAAGAACTTAGTGCAGCAGAGGAAGAAGCCAACCTTCTTCTGAATTCTCTGCAGGCAATGTTTCTGATTTCTCAGGTACAGAATCTGCATCCCGCCTTCCTTCACGGGTATTTTTTCGTGACCAATTTGGAGATATATTAAACAAATGAGGGAGTTTTAAAGCACGGTGTTTGGAGACCTTCTCAGAATCAAGGGAGGGGCTAGTGGCCGTACCGATGATTGCATCACTGCTATTATTCTGCAGTAGAATGCATATGTTCATCTCTTCACAACAAGTTCAGGCAGACAATATAATCAAATACAGGGAGAAATAGAAGAAAAATAATGTCAAATCGCATACTGGACTTCCTACATTGCTTTGGGCTTCGACGGGTGAAACAGATTGTTCTCGGTTTTCATTCAAGGAAATTGGAGATACAGCATTCACTTCTTCTGTGAGCTTTCCTATTGACTCCTGAACATCTGGGATTGCTGCTTTCAGTTGATCTACCAATCCCTACATTTCAATACAGGTAATCAATCCATAAGTTAACCATTCAGAAACAGACACGTGCATTACAATTTACAAATACAAAGGCCACAAGAACTTTTAACTGACAAAATGAACTGTGTGGGAGGGAGCTATCCATTCCCTTCAAAAATATATATGATCTTGCAGTTGATAACAAAGTGCATTATGTTATCGGTCTTATTATGACATTATATTATCGGTCTTATTATGACATTATATTATGGGTCTTATTATGACATTACTTATTATTATTTATTTCCGAATATGCATTTATTATGTCATAAGATGTAAAAAGGTGCTCGAAACATCCGGAGGGGTGTCAAAGTGGAATACCCTCCCCGTTGCCCCCAGCTAGGTATAAATAGAAGAATACCTAGGGTTTCCTCGCGCAAAGCCCCCGAGCCCGTTATTCGTCCGAATATACCTTTACAATCTCCTCCTATATTCGTGACAAATAACAGTAACGTTTCAGGGTGCTGGAGAGTAGACAAAATAATAATTCAAGCTAAACAAGCATTCAGGACAGATCATACTAATTAACACATAAAAGGGTTTTTGTCTAAACGACAAACCAAAAAACACAGATTCTATCCCAAAATATAGTCTGAATAATTATTACAAAATAACATGAATTAAAACGTTTGATGATTCTACTCATCTAGTAGATCATCGTCATCCATGTCCAAGTCTACTTCTCCTCCATAATCTCCACTGTGGCCTGCAAGGAATTTCATGAGTCAGACTCTATAAATTCATAAACATATGCAGTAACGTTTAAAGTAAACTAGCTCTTACTAAATGAGCTTAACACTTCTAGCAACGGTGAAGTAACTCCGTCAGCATCTCATCCAGTCTAACTAGGACTAGTCACATTATCTTACTCATTACTGATCACTATGTGCCTCACCAACACATGTGGGCACACATCACGTGCAACATTATCAAATGTGGAATAATGTGCTGTGACCAATAATGTTTAGATTAACGTTTACAACGACTTTCAATTCCCAGTTGAATAACTCTCGAATCAACTTACAATGAGAAAGGTGCTTAGTTATCAAATGTGGAATAACATGCATCTAGCCATCTTGGGTTTTCATCAAGAAATTATTTGGGGTTTTCAGTCTGTTATTAGATGCTTGAATGTTGCGACTATAGGTTCTTACTATCAAAACATAAACTGCGGAGGAAAGTTTCATATTTCTATGAACTTTAGTCTCATTTCCCCTGATGTTTTTATTGTGAGAGCTCTATTCAAGCATTTGGTCAAGGCGTCTGCAATATTCTCTTGCGATCTCACATCAATTAGGGTCATAATCCCTTGACTTGTGAGAGAGGTCAACCAGGATTGTTTCAGTCCGAGATGCCTTCTTTTGTCATTGAACAAAGTGTTCGTAGCAATCGTTTTAGTAGCCTGATTGTCGCAGTAAACTGCAACAGAACTCATTTTCAGGCTCGACAAAGGAATGTACATCACCAAATCTCTCACCAATTCGGCTTCTTCTCCTGCTGACGCAAGAGCGTAGAGTTCGGATTCCATAGAAGAGAGTGCAATACAAAATTGTCTCTTGGACTTCCAGGCTATATCTGCTCCTCCTAGTGTGAATACAAACTCACTAGTGGACTTGCTGTCGTTTAATTCCGAGCACCATGATGCATCAGAATACCTTCAAGAACTGAAGGATGACAACTGTAGACTAAAGCATACTTTTGGGTGTGCTTTAAGTACATCATTAGCCTATCTAAAGGCGTTCCAGTGGTCTTGGCCAGGACTGCTAGTGAATCTGCACAGCATGTCGACCGTAAAGGCTATGTCAGATCTAGTACAGACCATAGCGTACATGAGGCTACCAAGCAGTTTAGAATAATCTAACTGTCGAACCGCAGCTCCTTCATTGGGCTTTAAGCGGATAGAATAGTCGTATGGTGTCTCAGCCGCTTTACGTTCGCTGTATCCCCACGTGTCCAACATGGACTGTATGTAGTGGCTTTGACTTAGGGAAATGTCATCTTTCCCAAGCTCACTTTCATGCCTAGGATAGTCTTAGCTACTCCTAGGTCTTTTAAGTCAAATGCTGTCATCAGGCCCGACTTTACGTCATCCATCTCGGATTGATCGGATGCAAGAATTAGCATATCATCCATATACAAGCATATTATGACGACTTTATCTGATCTATGACGTATGTAAAGACATTTATCCGAGAGACTCGACATGAATCCCATGTTCTTTACACTATAGTCAAATTTCTCATGCCATAATTTGGGTGTTTGTTTTAGTCCGTATAAAGACTTAAGTAATTTACAGACTTTCGTTTCGTGACCGTCTACAATGAAACATTCAGGTTGATTCATGTAGATCTCTTCGGTCAGATCTCCGTTCAAGAACGCAGTCTTAACATCCATTTGATGAACAATAAAGTTCTCAATAGACGCAATAGCAAGGAGGGTCCTAATGGTTGTTAAGTGCCACACGGGGGAGTAGACATCAAAGTAATCTACTCCGCTTACTTGTGTGAAACCTTTAACCACCAGACGTGCTTTATACTTAGCTACGCTACCATCAGGATTTAGTTTCTTTTTCAGAATCCACTTACACCCTACAGTTTTAGCCCTTTTTGGCTTATCAACCAACGTGCAGGTATTATTCTGAAGTAGAGAGTTCATCTCTTCATCAATAGCTTCTTTCCAGAGTAGGGAATCCCTGGATCTCATCGCGTCCTTATAGGTGGATGGATCAGCCTCAACGTGGCAAGTGACAAAGTCACTACCGAAGGTTCTGGGAATTCGCTCTCTTAGAGAAGTTCTCCTAGACTCTAGGCCAGAGTTATCTACCGGAACAGAATAGGAGGTGCTCGGTACTGATTCAGGATCTTCCTCAGTAATAGTTGCTTGCATACCTGGAATCGTTAAGTTCTTATCTTTGAGGAATTTATCCTTGAAGAACACCGCATCCCTAGATTTTATTATGATATTATTAGAAATATCAAGGAACCTATCTGCAGCACTATCCTCAGCACAACCTAGGTAGACACAAGTATTGGTCCTAAGTCCAACCTTAGGCCGTCTAGGGTCAGGAACCTGACATAGGCTATACAGCCACAGGTCTTAAGTCTGGTTAAAGACGGGTTCTCTTAAACCAAAGCTCATAGGGTGTAACCTCTAACTTAGCATGAGGAACTTTATTCAGAATGTGATTCGCAGTCAAGACTGCTTCGCCCCAATAAGCGGAAGGCATGCCTGCAGTGAGCAGCATAGAGTTCAACATCTCTGTTAACGTTCTATTCTTGCGCTCGGCTATGCCGTTAGATTTGGGGGAGTAAGGAGCAGTGGTTTCTGCTATGATGCCCTGTGAAGCAAGGAAGCATCTAAACTCACTGGACATATATTCTCCTCCTCTATCACTCCTAAATCGTTTTATTTTCATGCTTAATTGTTTTTCTACCCTGGTTTTGAAAATACAAAACTTTTCAAACGCTTCATCTTTAGTTTTAAGCAACGAAATATGACAAAATCTTGTGCAGTCATCTATAAATGTGATCATATACTTCCTTCCACCTCTAGTGACAAAACTTTTAAAGTCACAAATATCGGAATGTATAAGCTCAAGAGGTGTTGTGCTCATAGTAACCGTGCCAAAAGATTTCCTAGTGATCTTAGTTTGAGCACACACTTCGCATTTTTCAAGTGGAGACTTAGTGTCTAATGTGATCTTATGAGTTCTAGCTACTTGGAACATTTTCCTGTAGTTTACGTGTCTTAGTCTCTCGTGTAGAGTCCTAGGGCTAACTAAGTTCAATTGAACTTGTTGGACTACCTCACTTGCTAGACTCAGACGGTACATCCTATTTTGGACATAAGCACATCCAAAGTAGTGAGAGTTAACTGACAGAGTTACCATACCGCTACAGAAGCTAAGCGACATACCCGCATCACATAATAAACTAATAGACACTAAGTTAGCAGCTAAAGAAGGAATAAATTTAACGTTCTTTAAAATTAAAGACTTACCTGAGGAGAGCACCAGAGTTGCGTTCCACACCTTCATCACGTCAGTTGTGTCTCCATTTGCCACAGTTACTGATTCATTTGCATCCTTCAGCTCTGTCAGAAGATTAGCATTGTTGCAAACGTGGCACGTTGCCCCAGAATCCAGGTACCACTCCGTGTTGGCCTGCGCGTGTCCGACCATGGCAATAAAGTCGGATGGCTCAGCTTGGCTGACCAGATGGGCTTGGTTGCCTTCTTGTGGTGCCCTGGTTCTCTCTTTCCTCGGTAGCTTGCAGTCAGATGCGCAGTGTCCCCACTTGTTGCAGTTATAACATTTACCCTTAAATTTCTTAGATGGTCTACTCGGGCCTGCAGTCTGGGGGCTACTACGAGACGTTTTGGTCTTGTGAGGGGGAGGAGGGCGCTTGGAGCTTGAAATCATGTTGGCAGCAGCCTTCTGCTTGCCAACAGCTTCCAAAGCGTGCTTCGTCCTGTTCTCGTCTTCAGTGCGTATGAAACGCTTGAGGTCGTTCAGACCAACCTGCATCTTCTTGCGGTACATTTCCGTTTTGAAATTGTACCACGAATAGGGCAACATATACACAATCGTGCCCGCAACAAAGCTATCGGGCAGACTAATAGACTCACTATGCAAGGAATCAATTAAATTTTCAAATTCGGATACCTGAGGGAGAATGGCTTTCTCCTCGTCGAAGCTGAAGGAGTGGAATTTGTCCACCAGATGAGCCTTGGAGAGGTCCTCCTCCTGCTTGGAGTGCTCCTCCAGTGCCTCCCAGATCTCCCTGGCAGACTGCATCTTGATGTAGTTCTTGGCCAGGCTGGAGGAGAGGCAGTTCAGCAGGTAATCCCTGCAGAAGTCCTCGTCATTGATCCACTGTGCCTCGTCTTCAGTCCCAACAACGTCAGCACGAACAGTCTTGAGGGTGTAGAAGACGTTTAGGTATTTCATCCCGAACTGGGTGTTCAGCTTCCTATCGTTGAACTCGGTGGTCGTGAATTTCTCCAATTTATTCATGGGCACTGGAAAAGAAAAACTGGAGTTCCTCATCTCCTTGAACTTCAGAAGCTTGATCGGGGCTAAGGAAAGGAGTCAACCAAACCACACTCCACTAAACGCTTCACTGGATGGAGGCAGCCTTTACTGGACTGGAGAACGGAGACCTAGCTGTTGTTGGATCTCAAAGCACTACAGGAGAGCAGATCTAGGAATGGACTGCTCCACTGGATCGGAAGAAGCCCAGGGAAGCAGTTCTCAACCACTACACACAGGATGGAAGAACACCTGAACTAGAAGAAAAAACACAGATCTCCTGCTGGATCTGGGAATGCACAGAGTTGCCGAACTGGAGGGCGTCTTCACCGTGCGTCTGTCCCGTGCGTCTTCACCGCACGCGGTTGCAGCGTCTTCACCGCACACGGTTGCAGCGTTTTCACCGCACGCGGTTATAACGACTTCCTATCGCACGCGCATTAGACGAGACCTTCTTCTCTGCGGCGCCATTTTTCTGCTAATTAAGCTTTCTGCCTATTTTGGAAGTTGTGCCCCTTTCCAACCTGCTGCAAATTTCCATCTCTAGCAGCATCGAGCCCAGTCCTCTGTTGATTGACAAGAAAAGAAACGCCCGCCTTTCCGTCTTGAGCCCCGTGCAAGGATATATTATTTATGACAATTATTTCTTGACAATTAATCATGGACCGCATGCTTAGTGTCGCGGAGATTGCTGCCCTCCGTTCGATAGAGGAAATGATGGCCTCTTGGGACGCACGCCTTCGGGATTTCGACGCACGTCGTCGGGACGCTGACGCTCGTTGTCGGGACGACATGTCCACACTCCTCCACAAGCTTGATGATTTGATAGCCGCCTACTCACCAAAGTTTCCTCCGTCGCTTCCACTGCCTCTCCCCATGCAGTTGCCTTCTTCGCATGTCGACAACGTACCACCACTCTCCGCGATGATTGCCCCTCCGCCATCATCTCCTGTGGGGGTGCCGCCCCCCACCTTGGGTCGCCTTCGTCAATCACTGCGGCCGCCATCCCACAACTTCCTTTGCTGGCACCAACTTCGCCGGTACCTTCCGGCCACCTCGCCGCCAGATCCGTTCCTTCTGCCGATAGTCGCTCCTTCAACTGTCTTGTCGTTGCTGCTGACCACCGCTCCATAATCCCCGGCGAAGACATTCCTTTCGACGCCAATTTTTCTGACGGCGTTGTCACACCTCGCTGACATCCCCGCCACCGCTACGCACAATCGGGCATTGTTCTGGCGGGAGATCAAGATGTCAGAAGACTCGGCCATCCACGCAAAATTCGAGCTTGAGGACAAGCTCAATTTGAAGGCCGAAAGAGATGTTATGGATCTTATTATGGCATTATGTTATGGGTCTTATTATGACATTACTTATTATTATTTATTTCCGAATATGCATTTATTATGTCATAAGAGTCGCGTCCTTATATGACATCGTTATTTGTGTCGTGTCCTTATTAGTCGCATGTCCAAGTTTGTCGTTATTTCCTTTAGTGTTCTTTCCTTTTTGGTGTCGATTGTAAGTCCTATTTAAGGGACCTAGTGAGTCTTGTATTGGTATGAAAAAGAAGTCTATTTTCCCAAAACCCTAAAAGAGATCTTGGAAGCTCTCTCTCTCAAGCAATACAGTCGCGGTCAAGGCTACGTAATATCTCCGCCTCCGTCATCTCCACCTCCGGTTACTCTTCCGGCGACCTCCGAGTCGGTCCCTAACAACTTGGTATCTGAGCCATCGGTCCTCTTCCACATTTTTTTTAATCGGATTCTCCCCCGCTCACTGCTCCAACAACCACGACTTCTCCAACTTCAAGTCGGGCCCTGCATGTCCTCCATCGACTTCAACAACACAACCGCTCGATCCCCCTTGCGGGATCGTCTCCGCCGATCAAAATCCACGCAGGAACGCCTACTCCAAACTAGTCACCCACCGCCCGACGGTCCTCGACGAGCTTCACGGCCGACACCACCAGCGGACTCCTTCCGTCCCCGTGCAGGAAGCGCATCCAGCCCCTCCGTCGGTTCAATCACTCCCAACATCGAGCCATCTACTTTCTATTGCCTGCATCATCAACGACAAAGCCATGATCGATCCATCCCAGCAGTCCCGTGCGTCTTCACCGCACGCGGTTACAACGGCTTCCTATCGCACGCGCATTAGACGAGACCTTCCTTCTGCGGCGCCATTTTTCCGCCAATTAAGCTTTCTGACTATTTTGGAAGTCGTGCCCCTTTCCAACCAGCTGCAACTTTCCATCTCTAGCAGCATCGAGCCCAGTCCTCTGTTGATTGACAAGAAAAGAAACGCCCGCCTTTCCGCCTTGAGCCCCGTGCAAGGATATATTATTTATGACAATTATTTCTTGATAATTAATCATGGACCGCAAGCTTAGTGTCGCAGAGATTGCTGTCCACCGTTCGATAGAGGAAATGATGGCCTCTTGGGACGAACGCCTTCGGGACCTCGACGCACGTCGTCGGGACGCTGACGCTCGTTGTCGGGACGACATGTCCACACTCCTCCACAAGATGATTTGATAGCCGCCTACTCGCCAAAGTTTCCTCCGTTGCTTCCACTGCCTCTCCTCATGCAGTCGCCTTCTTCGCCCGCCGACAACGTACCACCACTCTCCGCGATGATTGCCCCTCCGCCATCATCTCCTGTGGGGGTGTCGCCCCACTTTGGGTCGCATTCGTCAATCACTGCGCGCCGCCATCCCACAACTTCCTTTACCGCCCCTACTTTGCCGGTACCTCCGGCCACCTCGCCGCCAGATCCATTCCTTCTGCCGATAGTCGCTCCTTCAACTGTCTTGTCGTTGCTGCTGACCACCGCTCCACCATCCCCGGCAAAGACATTCCTTTTGACGCCCATTTTTTTGACGGCGTTGTCATACCTCGCTGACATCCCCTCCACCGCTACGCACTATCGGACATTGTTCTGGCGGGAGATCAAGATGCCAGAAGACTCGGTCATCCACGCAAAGTTCGAGCTTGAGGACAAACTCAATTTGAAGGCCGAAGAGATGTTATGGGTCTTATTATGACATTACTTATTATTATTTATTTCTGAATATGCATTTATTATGTCATAAGAGCCGCGTCCTTATATGACGTCGTTATTTGTGTCGTGTCCTTTTTAGTCGCATATCCAAGTTTGTCGTTATTTTCTTTAGTGTTCTTTCCTTTTTGGTGTCGATTGTAAGTCCTATTTAAGGGACCTAGTGGGTCTTGTATTGGTATGAAAAAAGAAGTCTATTTTCCCAAAACCCTAAAAGAGATCTTGGAAGCTCTCTCTCTTGAGCACGCCCCGCATAGGCAGCCGCGGCCAAGGCTCCGTAGTATCTCCGCCTCCATCATCTCCACCTCCGGCTACTCTTCCGGCGACCTCCGAGTCGGTCCCTAACACATTACATCTTACACAAAATATGGAACAAGTCAACGACGGAAAGGTAAACAGCTGAAGGATTGCAAAGCGGCTTGTATTTAGCAAACACAGTTTGGAAAAGGAGAGAAAAATTTGGTGCACACAACTTGGAGCGGTCCACGTATTGAGGTCACCAATTGATGGCCTAAGAAGAAATAAGTTCATTCATCCTCATAAATCAACTAACAATTCAACTGCACAGAATGAATTATAATTATAAATAAAATTCTCATTTTTGAAATTTAAGAATGAAGTTTGGGTAATTGGGCATGGTTTCAAATTAGAGGATTTAGGGATTTGGGTAATTTTGGTATTCTTGAATTGTTGATTGAGTTAATCAACATACTATTTGTTAAAATAAACATAATATTGAAAATACATGTATTTTGAGAATTTAGTTATTTGGGGTTTGGTGGTTTTGATAATTTTAGGTTATTTTAGCTTATTCTCTCTATAAGGGTGTCACAATATGTATATGTTTTTTTTGGTTAGGGAGATGCACATTAAGACCAGATTCTTCCACAGCCAAAGTAGATTATCCTAGGTATGTCCTGGAAAAACAAAACTTGAGCAGCTTCTTCAAGCGGAAACTTTAGATTAGGATGGAATTAACCTTACCTTTATTTCCTAAAATGAGTATAATATCATCCTTATTTGCATTACATATAATCAAAGTAAATTTAAAAATTAGTAATGAGAAATTCGAGGAAATTGACCCAAAAAGTCATTGAAAATTGGCCTGATTTTAATATATAATACAGAGCATATATCAAACACAGTCCAATGTCATATCCCCATTTCATAGTCTGCAGCTCCTAGAAAGGCCATGGGAGGAGCTGTAAGTTCACCTGTAACTGTAAGTGATACATTTATGAAAAGCACTAAGATGGAATCTCAGAATATAGTGACCAACTCTTCCAAAGTTTGAAATCTAACTGATAAAAACATCTCAAATAACTTTCCTACAACACATTCACATACAACCATGGACGCATGAAATTTTATGCATATGAAATGGAGAAAAGAACATTTTCCTTCTCTAGATTCTAAGTTTACTGTCACTCGCATACATGAGTACAACCTAGTCACCTTCCAAATATCTTGGTATCAACAGCAACATGACTGAGTACTCCCCTACTACAACTCTACGACAGATATTGGCGGAGGAACAATTCGACAAGTCAGCCTGGACGACCTACAAAATTCACCTCCTGACATAATTTATACCTTCCAAACAGCTCAGTGGCGAGACATGTTGATACCACTACGGGTTCCGAAGAGCAAGAGAGGAAGGGGAGGAGGAGGTTGAGAGAAGAAGTTAGGGTTTTGGGAGAGGAAGAAGAGGGATCAGCCCCACACAAAATTACCTGATCCAAAAGATAATGTCATAACAACAAGTGATCCCCTTTATAGGGAGGGACTCACCAAAACAAAGAAAACATAATAAAACAATATTCCAAATAAACAGGATAACGCCGCAGGTAACGCCGTCCGTCAGTCACGCCGATACCGCGGCCCGCTACCGCCCGGCGATAGCACCGTCTGATACCGCTGCCCGCCCCCCTACTCTCGTAGCGCCCAAGGTCAGTGGGTCGGTCCGCCGTTCCGCGTCGCGCGTCCTCCTCGAGTAGACTTGCCACGACGGCTCCTCCGGTTGCAAGTCGGTAACAATACCCCCGTCTGGAAAATTTGCCTTGTCCTCAAGGCAATAATCCGGAAACTGGCGCCGGAAGTCGTCCCGCAGAAGCCAAGTCGCGGAGCTGAGTGGTCGGTCGCGCCATGCGACTCGAATCTCGTCTGGAAGAGGATCCCCTGGAGTATGATGGCGCCGATCCACGATCGAGGCCGGGTGCACGGCGGTGGAGGCGGAGTGCTCGATGTCCGCTGGGATGTGATCGGTAACGGGGTGGTCGCCGATGACTCGGCGGAGTTGAGAAACGTGGAAAACCGGATGGATCCGGCTCTGGTCTGGTAGGCGCAGGCGATAGGCCACGACGCCGATGCGGCTGATAATCTCAAAGGGACCAAAAAACGTGGGGCCAGCTTGGGGCAGGTGCGGCGGGCGACGGTCAGCTGGCGGTAGGGGTGAAGCTTGATGAAAACTCGCTCGCCCACCTGGAAGGAAAGGTCCCGACGCTTCCGGTTGGCAAAAGAGATCCTTTGCCTGAGCCCGACGGAGGTGGTGCTTCAGGCTATCCAAAATGGTATCTCGATCATGAAGGTGGTCGGCCAGGCTGGCCACGGGGCATTCACCCGGAAGATGTCGTAGTATCGAGGGGGGGGGCCGGCCATAAACTGTTTCGAACGGCGAGGTGTTGGCCGAATGGTGGTACGAGGTGTTGAAGGAATACTCCGCCCAGCAGAGCCACTTCGCCCATGAGCCAGGCCTCTCGCCAATGAAGCATCTGAGATAAGTCTCTAGACAGCGGTTGAGCACTTCGGACTGCCCGTCCGACTGGGGGTGGTATGCGGTGCTCATCCGGAGCCGGGTGCCCTGAAGATGGAAAAGAGACCGTCCAGAAACTGCTAAGGAAGAGTGGGTCCCGATCACTCGCAATGGAGCGAGGAAAACCGTGAAGGCGGACGATCTCGGAGATGAAACTATCGGCCACGGTTGCTGCC
The DNA here is from genome assembly GCA_033032865.1 of Dactylorhiza incarnata. NCBI lineage: Eukaryota > Viridiplantae > Streptophyta > Magnoliopsida > Asparagales > Orchidaceae > Dactylorhiza > Dactylorhiza incarnata. Next base: position 23,254 of record JAWHQI010002745.1, read on the forward strand.
GTATAGGGGTGGCGCAGCGGAATGAAATGGCTATACTTCGTCAACCGGTCAACGACCACGAGAATGCAGTCAAACCCGTTCGACCGCGGCAGCCGTGTGATAAAGTCCATCGCTATGTCCTCCCAGACACGCTCGGGAATCGGCAGAGGCTGTAGCAGGCCGCTCAGAAACAGTGTCTCGTACTTGGCCTTCTGGCAAGGAAGGCAGGCCGCCACGTAGGCCTTCACCTGGCGTAGCATGTGGGGCCAGTATAAGGAGGCAGCTAGCCGCCGGTAGGTCCGGAATGCGCCGGCGTGACCGCCTGAAGGCGTCGAATGAAACTCTGCGAGAAGGAGCGGGATGCGGGTCGAGGAAGCGGAGAGAACAAGGCGGCCCCCGATGAAATAGCCGTCCCCCGATCAAAGAGTACGGTGGACGTGCTGCGGGGTCGGCGAGCAGGGCCGTGCGGATCGCAAGCAAGTGGGGGTCGGCCTCCGCCTCCTGCTGCAAGATGGTGGCGTCGTCCCAAACCGGACGGGAAATGGCGGCTAACTCTGAAGCCTGAGGGTGACGTGACAGCGCGTCCGCCGCGCGGTTGGTCTTCCCAGACCGGAACTCGATCGAAAAATCATATCCCAGAAGCTTGGCAACCCACAGCTGCTGCGTCGGCATGGCGATCTTCTGCTGCAGCAGATACCGGAGGCTGTGATGATCAGTGCGGACGATGAAGGGTCGGCCCAACAGATACGGTCGCCAATGCTGCACGGCCAACACCAAGGCCATCAGCTCGTTCTCGTAAGCCGACCGGCTGCGAACGACCGTCGAGAAGGCGCGGCTAAAATAAGCTATCGGGTGGCCGGCCTGCATCAAGACAGCGCCGACGCCGGAGCCGGAGGCGTCGCATTCCACGATGAACGGCTGTCGAAAATCCAGCATGGCCAAAACCGGTCCACGGATCAAGGCGGACTGCAAGGCGGCGAAGGCGGCCATGGCGGCTGGCGGCCACGAGAAGGGACCATCGGCTGGGGCCTTCAGCAGCTGAGTGAGAGGGCGGGCCACCCCCCCGTAATCCCGGATAAAGCGCCGGTAGTAGCCGGTCAGGCCGAGAAAAGCCCGTACATCGCGAACAGAAGTGGGAGTCGGCCACCAGGTCACGGCCTCAATCTTGTCCGCATCCATAGCGACACCCTGGGCGGAGATCGTGTGGCCCAGATAGCTCACTGTCGTGGCCCCAAAGGTACACTTCTTCCGGTTGAGGGTAAAGTGATGACGGCGCAGAGTAGTAAAAGTCTCCCGAACATGGTGGAGGTGGTCCTGCCAGGAAGTACTGAAAACAAGAATGTCATCAAAGAAAACCAAAACGTGCTTACGCAGGACCGGGCGGAAGACGTCATTCATGGAAGCCTGGAAAGTAGCGGGAGCGTTGGTGAGCCCGAACGGCATCACCAAAAACTCAAAGTGGCCGTCGTGGGTCCGAAAAGCCGTCTTCGGGACGTCTTCCGGTCGGACCCGTATCTGGTGATAGCCGGCGCGGAGGTCGAGTTTGGTGAAAAACACGGCGCCGTGTAACTCGTCCAGTAGCTCCTGAATGACCGGAATCGGGTACTTGTCCGGTACCGTCGCCTTGTTCAGCTCTCTGTAATCCACGCAGAAACGCCAGTTGCCGTCCTTCTTGCGGACAAGAAGCACCGGGCTGGAGAAGGGGCTCGCACTGGGCCGAATCAGGCCTCCCAACAGCATCTCGCGAACCAACCGCTCGACCTCGTCCTTCTGCGTGTGCCCGTATCGGTAAGGACGGGCAGAAACCGCTGCGACGCCGGGCTGAAGTACGATGGCGTGGTCGGTCGGCCGCGCGCGGGGGGTAGGCCGGGTCGCGGCTCAAAGAGCGCCGTAAAATCATCAAGGAGCGTCGTCATGTCGGCCGGAAGGCCGTCGGCCGATGACGGAGGTGCGGGTTGCACCGTCCACAACCACGCCGAGAAGTCGATGTCGGTGACGCGGTTCATGGCGCGGAACGAAATGGGCGAGCGGAGGAGCGTGGAATCGCCCACCAAGCGGCAGGGTTGGCCCTGGTGGAGAAAGGACATGGTCATAAACGCCCAGTTGACGCGGACGTCGCCCAGAGTTTGCAACCACGCGACCCCCCAGATGGCGTCAAGGCCCCCCAGCTCGAAGAGGTAGAAGTCCGCGGTGACCGTGCACGGGCCCAGGGACAGGGTGACTCCCGAGCACTAGCCTAAGGTGGGGCGGCGGCGGCAGTCTCCCAGACAGACGGAGAAGTCGGGGGAAGGATCGGCCGGTAACCCCAGGCGGCGTGCGAGGGGAGCCGACATGAAATTGTGGCTCGCCCCACTGTCAATCATCACAATGATGGGCCGGTCGTGGAGCATCCCGGATAGCTTCATCGTTCGGGGCCCTGTAAGGCCCCCCACTGAGTAAAAGGGAAGCTCCAGGACGTTGAGCGGTGCAGTCTCTGGCTCTCCAACAAAAGGATCCGGTGGCGCCTCCTCCAACGAAGGGTCCTCGAGTCCGTCGGGGCTGTCGCCGTCCACGAAAAGGGCATGAAACTCCTTAACGGGACAGACGTGTTGCGGGGAGTAGGGCTGGCGGCAACGGAAGCAGAGCCCACGTCGGCGGAGGTCGTTGTAGTCGACGCGTTGCGGGCCTTCTGGTCGGGGAGGCCGGCCGGCACCCGGAGGCGGGAAGCGCTGAGCGGGGGCCGACGACGGAGGTGGCCGAAAGGTGAATGGAGCGGCCTGCCGAGGCCCGAGGTCCGCCTCGACGGCCCGAGCAAGGTCGAGGGCCTCGGACACCGTGCGCGGGTGATGCGTGCGAAGACGGGAGCGGATGTTGGCCCGGCACTTGAGTAACCAGCGTGACGAACTCGTCGATGTAGGCATCCACCGTGGTGGACTGACGGGCCGTGCAAAGCCGCTCGATGGCGGAGCCGGCGTAACGAGCGTCGTAGCGGCTCACCATTTCGTGTTTGAACTCCGTCCACGAAATGGCGGGTTGGATTTGCCGAAGCCAACGGGCCCAATGGAGGGCCGAGCCTTCGAGGCCGACTACGGCCGTGTGCTAACTTTGTCCATTGGCGACGTCCCGTGGAGATCGAAAAATTGCTCCGCACGAGCAATCCATCCGAGGGGGTCCGTGCCCGAGAAGGAAGGGATGTCGAGTGCGAGGGCGGAGCGGTCGGCGGTGAAGCCGGCCGGGGGGGGGGGGGGGGGGGGGGGGGGGGGGGGGGGGGGGGGGGGGGGGGGGGGGGGGGGGGGGGGGGGTGGGGGGGGGGGGGGGGGGGGGGGGGGGGGGGGGGGGGGGGGGGGGGGGGGGGGGGGGGGGGGGGGGGGGGGG
>JAWHQI010002746.1:0-26579 GCA_033032865.1 Dactylorhiza incarnata
TGAATTCAAATGTAGGCAGTTTCTGCATGAACTCCTGGATCGGTACCGTGACCAGGCGTGTGATTATTTACCTAACACCTAACACAGTCCAAGGCACGAACAATTGGTTTCAAGAAAGGGGCCCATATGTGACATCCTCTACAGCCAAGAGAGTGAAAAGCCTGAAGAGCTCTGAAGCAAAACGTAACTTCCTTCGAGAGCACATGTAGAATATGAATTTTTCAAAATTAGTCAACTGCCTGCAGTTAAGTATGGTATTGAAAATGAGCCCGTTGCTCGAGAGAAGTACATCGAGATTGTTCAGGTCTATTGATCGTAATGTTGTTGTAAAGTTGATGGGTCTCTGTGCCAACAAAGAGTACCCACAATTGCGCTCTAGTCCCGATGGCATTGTGGAGTTCAGCAACAACAAATCCATCCTATTTAGAAATCAAGTGCCCTCATATTTTGAAGGACTTTGATCCACACAATTTTCAGGACGTTTTGACAAAGAGCAACTGTCAAGGTTCCATTTGAAGAGGGCTTCAGATGGGTCTGTTGTCTTTAGAGACACCCACACCTATTTATTATCAGATCCAATTCTCTATGGGAGTTTTAAAGCTTCACAGATGCCACTTTGTGACATGGTCAAAACATGGATGTTTAATTTGCACTGTTGACTTTGATTCAGATTTTTTTGAAACGCTGAAAGGAATTTTATTAGCTAAGCATAGGAGATTGTTTGTACCAGAAGTTTTTCTGCAAAGGGCTAGGAGAGGTTTGCTCCCCACTGAACTGGACTTCTAGACTATGATTGTTTCTACTGTAAACATTGCATATTTAAAAAACCCAGTAACTCTTACCATATCACCCAACAGAATAAAAGAAACATGTGAACCCTGTTCCCTAAACTTAAGTGAGGAATCAAAATTGCTGGGAGTAGCATGTTTTTATTGATTTAAAGCAGTAAATGGGACTATTTTTAGTAACTTTAATCCCTTTTATTTTTAAATTGCAGGTTTTAAAAACATTATTGTTACTAATTTTCATGTATTTTCATTTTTTTTTAAAACGTTTTGCAGCTTAATAAAAGGAATTTTGCCTCAAAGACATATTATTTTTAGTTGCTGGTCCAAAAGAACATTCAGTAACATACATTGCATTTAGTAACACAAAAAAATAACATACAGTACAATTCACAGATCAACTTTCTGATAGTTGGTCAGTGCTCCACAAACATATACAATTTGGCTCACAAGTGGTATAAGTGACTGAGGAATTTGTGTATTTGTCAAACGCCAATCTCTGATTTTTCCAATCATACGCTCCACATGGATACGGGCATTGGCTACTTTCCGTGTTTGCAAAACTTCAGTTACCTGTAAATCTAGTCTGGTTGGTGTCTTTGAAGGGAGGGATAATAACAGTGACACCCCTACTTTTCATTTCCTTCTCTACTAAGAAACCTCTATCTACCATGACACCGTCTCCAGGTTCAAGAAAATCAACAATGCCACACTCCAGAAAAATCTGCTTACCTGAAGCAGATCCTTCATAAGCTTCACTGATGAAGCAGAAAGCACCTCGTAGTGTGATGGCTACTAGATATTTAGCAGTGACTGAGGACTTGTAGTCAGAGTAGCAATTTCCTTGCTGTGCAAAATCTTTTGGACGCTCAATTTTAAACTCCAGGCAATCCACAATACAACGGCAGTTGTGAAATGAATCAAAGCAGACTGGTCTAGTAAGTTGTTGAGCATGTGCTGAGGGCATCATGAATGATTTTAAACGTCCAAGTTCCAGGAACATGAGCTGGGTCCACGCCTTGCAAATTCTTGACACTGTGCTTTACTTACACCAAAGAAATACCCAAGTTCCTTCTCTGTGAAGGCTCTTCTTAGTCTCACTAAAGCCAGGAACAACTTCCCACGAAGGGAAATCTTCTTTTGATTGGGTCTTATTTTCTGAGGAGTGCCTTTGTCATCTCGATACTTAAGATACTGCACAACAGCATCACCACCGAGAGAGTTGTACAGGTGATGGAATTTGTCCACAGAGAGTCCACAGAAAAACTCAAAATGATGATCTTCAACGCACTGCTCGTATGACATCTTTGCACTCATGTGTGGCTCTACTTGAGTCCCAATGGAACGCTGTAAATGGCACAAAATAAATATTATTGGAAATTTGAGAATGAAACACAGACACTTATTAAATCTCACCATTTCCACTCCATCCTTGTTACAAGAAATTTCATTATCCTGCTCGTTTTGATTGCACATTTTCATCCGCTTGTTTAGTAATGAACGGGCAGTTGTCTTGACTGGTCTTTTCTTACTTAGAGTGTTCTTCATTGGAGTTTTTCTTGATTGGATGCTGACAATGGAATGAGAAGTAAAACATATAAAATAGTACAAGGTGGATGAGTTTTGAAAAGGCTGACAAAACTGACTAAAAACTGTCCCTCACCACTTTCTTTCTTGGACTTGGACTGGCATTCATAAAAATATCAGCACTTTTGATGGTGTTACAAGGGTGTCCAGGACTGTTGTTTTAGGAGTAGAAGCAAGTCTCATAGGAGAAATTAATTTGTATGGACTGAAAAGCTGCAAGAAAATAAAGTAAGGAATGTAAAGCCTTAGCACCTAATGACTATAATGTGGACAGACAAGTAAGTAACTTACAGAAGAAATTTTTGGTGTTGATAAAGGGCCGTCCTTCTCAGGATCTTTCTTTCCCATGTCTGTGGGAGTATCCAAAAAACCCACTCCCATGTCGTCCAACAAACTGTTATCAATGCCTGAAAAGAAAGAGGTCAGCATGTAACAGCACATGAAATTTAAGTTCAGAACTTAAATCAGACATAAATAATAACTTACTGAGATGCTATTGTAGGAGGTGCAAGAAGTCACTGGCGTACAATAACAGTGATCACTAGTAGCAGTTGAGGTTGAGGTTGTCGTTGTCGTTGTCGTGGTGGTGGTGGTGGTTATCGTCAAACAAACTGTTTCATCAGATACCTGAAATTCAATAACATTCTTTGTTATGAAGAATAAACGAGAGAATAAACAATATTAGGACGATTCATGTACACACCTTTGGTAGCGTTGGAAGGATGGTGGAAGGCAGCATCCGTTGTTGTCCCCACTTAATGGGATCAGGCTCAGCCAAAGTTGGCCCAACTCCATTACTAAAGTGGAGACCACAAACGTATGAGTTTTTGTTGATGTCCGCTGCACAAAGATCATCCCGACCCACAGCCTGTAGCCACCGCATGCACCGGATGGGTTCAAGCCAGGGTTTGGGAACTGGATTCAACTTAATTGTAACAGAGATGTGGAGAGACATTCAAGGCCCAAGCACTTCCGAGACCACCTCGTATTATGTATCTCGTATTCCATTTCAAGGCAACTGCAGCAAAGAAACAACACAGGACCTCAAATATTTATCTCTGTAATCAGTGACTTTGAGTACAATTAACGTCTTTCTGTTAGTCTTGGGGATGAAACTAAGTGTGGATATCCTCTAAATAAGTGTAAAAGACAGGTGACATACCTTTTAGTCACTTATATGCACTAAAATGTCTTTGTTATTATCGTTGAACGCGTTTAACAACAAACAGCAGCCGAAAGCAACATGGCGGACGCGCGGACGATTCTGAGCGATTCGCTTCTCATACCGGCCCGACGGCGGCCATGTTCGTGAAGCAACTTCTTCTTTTCTTCTTCTTATTTCGCCTGGGCCAAGTCGTCTATTAGGGTGGATCTTAAATTCTGACCCACTATTTTTATCGGTGGAATGAAGTCTCTGGTATTGTAGAAGACCATTAAACGTATCGGATTTGACAATGGAAAAATTCGAACATGCTCATTTGATCACTCAAAGTTGAGTCTTACACTGAAAAACGATAGTCTTTTAGCGATTGCAAGAGAACCCGACTAGATATTGAGTTTTTGCGATAAGTTTTTGCGCATTTTTTTCAATTTTTTAAACAATTACCAATGATTCTTAGGACCTTCTCAAAGGCCAACGTGTTTCTTTGATATGTAGTCTTAGTTCACATTTAAAAAAAAAACGTAATTCTTATCAAATTTAAAAAAAAAAATCAGCATCGAATCGCTCCTTTCACGATGCTTTTTGGATCGTCCAAAAATGTATTTTTGGATACATTTCTTAGTTTGTAGGTCACCCTAGGTCACCCTAGGTCATCCTAGGTACCTCTAGGTACCCCTAGGCACCCCTAGGTACCCCTCGGTACCCTAGGTACCCCTAGATACCCTAGGACTCGTCGCCCCGATCTTAAAATATGTACATTTGCCTTGCACCGTTCGTTGCTCAGACCCCCCCCCCCCCCTCCCCTAAGGTGATGAGGGCACTGCAGTTGCACCGACTTCTTTTTGGCATAGTAATATAAACTATGTCCTTTGAGAAAAAAAGCAGATACACAAAATTTAAAACCTAAGAAACAGACTGCTTGCAATTCTTGAAGTCAGTGACCTATGACATAAGATTTCCCTATCGTCCAGCAGGGGAGGGTTGAAGGTGGGTTCCTGAACGCGTTATCATTTTATTTGCACTTTACGTATTTTTCTGCGCGGACCTTCTTGAGACGCGCCGACACCGGCTAAGTCCCAATTTTCGTTCTGCGTTTCCCGTTTTCCGGCCACACCGTTTAAGGTATCAATACCGCATAACGGGACCTTGGTGATTGTGCAGTGGCTACAACACTGTTAAACGCTTGTTTTGAAATTTACAAATTACATATGGCAGCGAGTATTGGGGGAAATAATTCAAGCATTTAATTACATAAAGTACTTAAATACTTAACCCAAAAAACACCTTGTCTGTTACGAATCACCCTCATGCGTGTACGCAAACAGCACGTCCCAACGTGGTTACATTGTGAAGGGGTCACGCTTCAAGGCCCCAAAGGTACTTCAATGGCGATTGATACCTGGGGAAGGGGGAAGCGGCTTAAACGGACCCTTCTAGAACTCAAAATCTAGGATTTGTCTTTTTACGGTGTACCCAAAATTTTAGACCACCTTCAAACCATACCTAAGCACCGATCACAGCCGTTTCGATCTCGACAGGAACTTCTACATCTAGCAGAAGAAGGGTCATACTCCGACTCGTGCTCCGATTTCCTTTCAGCACCCTCCGCTATAGTAATATGAGCATGTGTTACAAATCGCCCCTGTTACGAATCGCTCCAACCCTCCCTTAATTGTTCAAGCAGCAACGAGTCTTAGATTGAGGTAACGCTGCCCATCGGTGCGATCCACGGCTGAGCCCCCCCACCCCCCCCCCCCGCCCTCCAGAATTCGCTTTTGCATGGCCGGGCCCTTTATTGCCCGCGGAGCGGGCCCTTTCGGACCTGCGGAGCGCGAAACTTTAGGTGGGGCCCGCGGAGCAGGCCTCGGGCCTTCATGGTCCCGCGAGCGTGCAAGGCGGGCCGAGAGGCCTGCTTTCGTTCTTGTGGGCCCACAAATCGGGCCTAACTAGTAGAGGCAAAAAACTCCTAGCTCGCTTCGCTCGCAACTCGTCGAAAGTTGACGAAACGGTCATACTTTGGAATGGCCCATGGCCGTGAGGGCCCACCGTGGCCCCTTTCCTGAGGTGTCCAACCTAGAGCCTGTAGAATGTCACATTCACAACAGAAAAATACCGATAGCTTGTAGCTCGCTTCGCTCGCACGTCCAGTAACCTGCTCCAGAATTCTCGTTCTGCTGGCGCAAAAAGTAGTGCGGAAACAAATCAAGTATGAGAAACCCAGCTCAGAAGGTTCTGACCGTGTACACCTCCCCCCCCCCCCCAATTGCTCTAGGCCTATCACTGTATAGCAAACACCAAACAAAACCCGACAAGGTAATTTTAACGAAAAAAGCAGAGCTAAAATCCGGGCCCTTTTAGTTAAAGTCCCGGCCCTTTCGCCACTTGCCCCCCTCCCCCAGCAGAACATACTTCCGGCGTCCCTGACAAAAAGCTGCTTATTTAAAAAAAAACTAGTCGACATCGCCCTTATTTTGTCGACAATCAACAGGCCATTTATCATCCGAGTACTCTAGAGGCAAATACACAACTTTATTCACAATTTAAAGTCACTTTCAAGTACCGTGGTTTCCAGATCATGAGTGGGGAAGTTTGAATAGAATTAAACGTCAAGACAATTTTTTCAAACTCGCACACGTTTTAGCATTTGGACTCTCACTTGACATGTGTTGGTGCTCCACCGCTATCCTTAATAGTACATTTATGATATCTGTCTTGTATTTATTGATTTAAACATTTGCCTTGAGCTACGTCCTATCCAAGACATACAGTATCTTCACCTTTATATGGATGCCTTCAGTATAGGACAAATCGGAATGCATCCTTATAAAATAATTTCTGAAATCTCTGAAATTTTTTTAAGAAGAAGCTTACCCATGTCTTAAGATGTTCTTTCTCAGTATCAGCAAATCCGAAAGAAAACTGAAAGTAACGGAAAATCATATTGCATGCGTGTGTAATGATTTTTGATATCTGTAAATAATATCTGTAAGAAGCTCACCCGTTTCTTCAGAGGTATTTTCTCGGCTTGAGTGTGCCAAAACCTGCCTCGGTTTTCCTGCAATAGAAAGGCGAACTTTAGCATACATGAGGAAGTGGAAGACACCATGTAACGGCACTGTTTTGCTCCTGCTAAAACAGTGCCCTTATATTTATTTACGTTTACAAAACCTTTATGCTGTTGAGAAGAGAAAAAATGGGTGTAGTCGCGCTTTAAAACAGGGGGGACGTTGGCATTTTTTGAATAGGCGATTCACTTTCAACTGAACTAATTTTGGCCGGAAGCTGAGGCTAATGGTTGGCTTATATGCGACGCATGCCTTGTTTCAACTACCAAATTTTCCGCCGTTCTGCGTAAATACTTTTGGCTAGTTTAAATTATGACGGTGTAATAAAATCGTTTCCACGGTAATGATTTTATTATGTTTTTGTAATTTTAAGGAAATTTATGCAGAGCGAATTTGAAACTGTGTAAATGATTATTATATTGTTCTGAACATGTTTTGTTTAAAGAGTTAACTGCAGTTAACGGCATCTGAGTCATGCACTTTTTGATTGTTGAAAACTTTAATTAAATCATTTTTTAATCCGTTAATTTTTTTTTTAAAGTACCATTTTTTTCGACCCGAGAGAACAAAGATGTTAATAGCAAATCAATCAATAGGGGTTCCTACAAGTCGGAGAACCCCGCACTCTTTCGTTTCGTGCAACCGTAAAAATCAGACCATCACTAGAAAAAGCGTGAAAAATTTATTCGAATCGCAGTGAGGAAGTAACCGGAAGTGCTAAGTACTGATTTGTCAATTGTAAATTAAATTTTAAAATCTAGCCACCGTTATCCTGAAAATAACTCATCTTAGTTTTTCTTCAAGATTGGTCGACATGCTCCGTACACATTCTACTCTAACGCCCCAAAACAGCGGGCATGCTTTTGCCTCGGTTGACGTTTATGAGGTTATAAAATCTGTCTTTTGCTTTCTGAAACTTTCTGAAAGCTTTAGATGAGATAAACACTTTTGAGTTTAATGTTATCTGCCCAAAAAAAAAATGTACCGTCAATTTTCTGGTGGCAAAAAAAAGCCGGTCGCCTGGAAACCTCAGGTTTTGTCCAGGTTTGTCCCTCTCGTTGTGGCAAGAGTCGAGGCTGGGCTGCTCGGCCAGGGCCCCGTCCTCGCCGGGGCTCACCCTTCAGGTACAGATTACGGCCAGCTTAAGCCGTTCGGCTGAGGTGAAATTGCGAAAGCTGTTTGCGTTTAATATTTTAACGATCTAATATTTGGAATGCAAAGGGGACTCAAAATCAAACAGTGTTTAAAATAATGGCACCCCAAAATTTCAACTTTGATCCAAGTTACGGGAGTATCCGTTTTACAGAACGCAATGTCCAAATTTGAACGACTTCGGCTGGCACGGGGTATACTCTTTTTAACTGTACAGGTTCGTTGAGAACATACTTAAGAAATTTGAAGTTCATGTGACCACGGGAAGCGGGAGAAAACCAGGCGCGTTGTTTGCACGTCGCGCAGTGAGTTTTGTACCTGGGGCGACCGCGGGGCCCGCGCCGACGAGAAAATGTGACCCGTGGTTGGTTATTCCGTCGCGACCCACTGATTTTTTCTTTATTTAGGGAGATTTTGTTAGTGTGTTTTTTAAAGTAAAACGGACTTGTACAGTTAAAAAAATTATACCTCGTGCCTACTAAAGTAGTTCAAATTTAAGACGTCCTCCTCCCCCGCTGATTTTTGCCTTCGGGCATTCCATGCCACATCAGCCACTTTTGTAGGTCACCATTGCCGATCGTGACCAACATTTTCTGTAAGTAGACCTTGTTGAAGAACCATTCTGTGCAAAATCTTTGCGCAAATCAGTCAAGTAGTTCTTGAAAAAGTCGCTCCCAAAGTTTTAGTCAAAAGTTCATTTGGGTGGTTTTAGTGAAATAACACTTTTGCAGGTTTTTTAGAGCTATGGTGATTTCGAGGGCAGTTTCGGAAGGAGGGTACTTTAAGAATTCATAAAATGGCGAAAATAGCAAAAAAACACAAAAAATCGTGTTTTTTGGAACAATTATCAGTGAGTTTTTGCTTCTATGCCCATATCCAAAACCCACTTCTGAATAGCGGAAATTGTGGCAGAAAGCATGCCCTATCACGCTGCGGAGAGAGAAATAGTGGGTGTGGGTGAAGCTTCGGCGCTACAGCGACTAGAACATTCGCATAAATAGCTAAAATTCACGTTTTTGTCAAGGTGCCCTCGGGCGGCACATTTTGAACAGGCTGCACGCGGCTTGGCTGGCAGTGAACAGACACCTCGTTTTAACCTTTATTTCAGATTAAAGGCTTCTCTTTCGGATGCCGCTAATGAAATAGCAGGGGGTTCAATGAGTCACTAACTTGTATTTCGGGGTTGCCTAGCTGCCCGGCTGCCGGGGCAAAACCAGCACTGAACAGGGAGAGGGAGGAGGCCACGCCCAAACGCTTATCCTTACAATAGCCAATTAGGGTGTAGGAGACAAGCAGCTGAATGAGTTCGTTATCACATAAATCCCTAAAGGATATGATATGACTTTTTTTCCAGAGCTGCCTTATGAGTCCTTTGACATTACAAAATAGTTCAATTGAAGGGCAGGTATCAATCATGTCAGTTCAAGATTCTTTTTGGGTCGTCCCGCATTACGAAGTTTGTAATATGGAGGGACGGACACAGCACGATGCATGCAGTATGTCTGTCCGTCGGGAATTCCCGTGGTCCGATCTTCACGAATTTTTTTCCCTGGGCAACCCGGGGTGACTGCTTTTTCGACCCGAGCCCCTGAAGCGGTGGAACAGGATCTCCGCCAGGAGAGGTGCTAGAAGGGCATGTAGGGGTATTTTTGGAATCGGGGCGACGAGAGGAAGCGAATGGGTATGATTACGAGACAATCAGAGAAGTTTCCAACCCAGATTCAAATCCCGGTAAGGATTATTATGGCCGACATTATTACGTTGAATTTGGTATTGTTTCATACGTTTTTAAGGGTGCTGATGACGACAATGTTATTTATTATGACCTGGACGCATGTTTGAATCCCGTTAGGAAAAATACGAACAAACTCTCGAAGACTTAAAATGTATGGGACGGGGCAAAGTTGCCGATTTGTATCGGTGCCTTTCCTATAATTAAATTAAAAAGTATAAATACTGGATGTCAATGACTTTACAAAAAGTAAGGTAAATGCGCAGGCATGAAAAATGCATAGGGGAGTACGTTTATCCCGGGTCGATTGGACTCCTGCGACCTTTGGCTTTTGTCAGGCGAGCATATTTATCTCGGGATGAATATATTCCCCTTCCTGTGGTATGCTTATAGGGGGCACATTTATCCCGGGATGATTGTTCTCCGCTCTTTGTAGTATGCTGAAAGGGGGGGGGGGGTACATTTATCACTGGATGATAGCACTCTCCTCTTTGTGGTATGCTGACCCAGCTTAAAAATCCATGTGGAAATTGGGAGATTCCACCTGGAAAATAGACGATTCCACCTGGAAAATAGACGATTCCACCTGGCCAATATCAATTCCACGTGGATAATCCTGTTTCCACCTTGGTCTTGTCAATTTCCACCTCGCCTTCTAGAGTGGAAAGTTCATTTTTCCACGTGGATGGATTTTCCAGGTGGAAACCAAAAATTTCCACCTTGATTTCCAAAGTGGAAAAAAACATTTTTCCACCTTGATGAAATTTCCAGGTGGAAATTAAGTATTTCCACCCGGGGTCCAAATACAACGTGGAAATACTTCCGAATTCCACCCAGAAATGATATTATTCCTGCGTTTAAGTCTCCAAGTTATTTTCACAATTCTATTCTATTATGTTAGCTAGACTAGCTACTTCAAATTGGACAGTAGACTACTTCAGTTGGTCTTGGTCACCACTCAGACTTCAAACTTCATCTCTTTCATGGTGGAATCTGCCTACTACTTCCACCTGGAATCCTCTTTCCACTTCCACGTGGAAAAATTTAATTTCCACCTTAGAGAAAAAATTCCACCTTGTAAAAGTAACCAAAAACAACCCGGAAAATCCTTTCCACTCTGAAGAGTGGAAATTAGTTTCCACTTTCCACGTGGAAAATGGCGAGTGGATTTTTAAGCTGGGAAGGGGGGGCACATTTTTACCGGGATGATTTAACTCCCTAACCGTGAGCACACTATTCGCAGTCATTGAAATGATTGTTTGCAGAACAAGCTTGGCTAGAGCTGTCGAAAATTCACTTTTTCGAGCATTTTGGGGAGGTCCATTCATCCCGGAATGAATGCACCCTCCCCTCCCCGCAGTTCGAGGGGGGTTCAAGCCTGGGGGGTACATCCATCCTGGGATAAATGTAACCCCGGTACATAACCCGCAGGGTACATTCATTCCCTCACACGATCACTAGTGCAAGCAATTTCATAAGCACCATCAGAGAGAGAAGCCTTCAATCGAAAACAAGGTAGGTGTACGCAAGACCGTGTCCTGTCGTAACAGGATTCGCGATGCTGCGCCAGTTCCGACAATCCACGCCTGGCGTTTACATCGACCTTGGCCTGCGGCAGGTTTCTTTTCCAACCATTGACATCAAAGTTTTCGGAAGTAAAGACAGCATTTGTCGTTTTGTTAAATGCTGGGGGCTCCGCCCCCCCCCCCGTCCCCCCTTCAAATATGTGGTCAGAGGGTTCGCAGGTCAAACTGCATGTTTGCACAGCTCGGAATGAAAGTTTCGATCGAAATCTACTCTAATCTGGGTCGGGGGTCAAAATGGATGCCATATTCGTTATCAGGACCCTCGAAAACATACGAAATAATGTAAAGCTTGCGATAAAAATTTTGATCGAAACTGATCCTATCGGGATTTGAAACAGGGTCGGGGGTCAAAAAGGATTCCATTTTTGTCATCAGCACCCTTGAAAACATATGAGACGATGTAACACTTGGTATTAAAAGTTCAGTCACAAAAAATTTTCTTTTCTGCCGCTTTTTAAGTGTTTTTTTTTTTTTTTTTGATGGTATGACTGAACCGATTAAGATAGAAAGTTGAATTTTGGCGTGTGGCGAGCCAAGGTCATAAAAAATGCGGTGTGCTCACTGCCAACCAAGCCGCGTGCAGCCTGTTCAAAGTGTACCGTCGGAGGGCACTTTGACAAAAACGTGAATTTTACCTATTTTTGCGAATGTTCTAGTCGCTATAGCGCCGAAGCTAGACCCACACCCACTGCTTCTCTCTCCGCAGCGTGACAGAGCATGCTTTTAGCTACAATTTCCGCTCTTCACAAGTGGGTTTTTGGATATGGGCATGGAAACGAAAACTCACTGAAAATTGGTGAAAAAACCAACCACGATTTTTTGTGTTTTTTAGCCATTTTCACCACTTTTACTGCGTCGGATGTTAATTCCGAGATCATTTTCTGAATCCTCAAAGTACCCTCTTGCCGAAACTGCCCTCGGAATCAACGTAGCTCTAAACATAAAAAGTTGTCGGCCAAAACGTGCAAAAGTGTAATTTCACTAAAACCACCCAAATGAACTTTTGACTAAAACTTTGGGAGCGATTTTCTCAAGAACTACTCGACCGATGTGCGTAAGATTTTGCACAGAATGGTTCTTTAATAAGGTCTACCTACAGAAAAATTTTGGTCACGATCGGGAATGGTGACCTACAAACGTGGCTGATGTGTCATGTGTCGCAGCACACTGCTTATGGGCGCATGACACCACGGTTTGCGTCCACCGCTGCGTTTGCTGCTGCTTCCACAGGTTTGCGCCAGTTTGCGCGCTGAAGCGCCAGAACACATCCGGAGGAAGCCTCCTTGGAAGCCTCCGACCGTTTCCACTCCCCTGAAAAGGCTTTTAAAGACTTGACCCAAGGCTGCAAGGTATGCAATGACGTCTCCGAGGCCTCAAACGAGTGGCATAAACTGACCCTGATGGTTTGTGGAAATGCTGGACTAGGAAGAGAACTATAAGAAGAGCTAATGAGTTTCACGTGCTTACCATTCCACTTGTAGCATCCGAAGTAAAAACTTGGGTTGTCCTGAAATAAACAATAACAAACATTGTTTAGTTTTTAACTAGAAGGTCAAGGACAAGTGAGATGAACCAGCAAAATTTCAGCCAGCCAGCTGTTTAGGACGAATAGTGCACAAACGCGAATTCACAAACGTTCCTAACCCTACTTCGCTATCGCTCAGCCAACAATTAATTAAAATGAGGTACGTTTCTCTGACGCCTCTCCTTTCATGTTTCAAAACTCGGGCTATGCGCGAAAGTCGTGTCATGAGCTCTCACTACTGTGCCAAACGCTATGATATACTACTATGACGAGACGAATATGTGTTGGACCATGAATCTTCGGTGTTGAACCAGAAACAAACTAGAGTTCAATGCGCTGATTATCGTTACTTTTTGGCCCGTCCCGTTGTATTTACGTAGTAATAACGGCAAATAGTCTGATGCGTGCTGTTCGTTCGTCCGTCGTTCGTCCGTCCGTTCGTGTTCGTCCGAGCACTTCCCGTGGTCCGATCTTCACCAAATTTGGTATGCAGCCTCCTTGGGTGAACCTAAGACCCGCCCGGTGGCAGCAAATCCGATCCGAGCCCCAGAGGCGCTGCTGCAGGTGCATCATGGTTACACGGGGAGGAGGAACTCGGCAATGAGACGAGCTAGGGGGGCAAAATTTTAGCCTGATATCGGCCGAACCGTTAGGGAACCGTGAAACAGACAAAGAGAACTTGGCCCACAGGAGTAAGTAAGAAGAACCGCTATTAGCCAATACGAGGTAGAACAAATTTTGGAGACTCAAATTTAAAGAAGGAAAACAATTGAAGAATAAATCTAACAATTATTAAATATTACACTTTTTAAATGACTATATTTGAGCGTGCCTAAACATTACCTTTTAGACAATTCTTTTTACGTCAGGAAATGATTTCGCGATACCACTCATTGGTTTTGGTACAACCATAGAACATATCAATTAATACATGAGGCATCGAGAGAGAGAACTCTTCGGCAACTTTGTGGCACTGTGTCAACACCACGAACCATTTGACGGGAGGCTGCCGACGGCACTGCCAGACCACCACAGACTGAAGCGCAGTGGTGTCCATTTCCAGAGGGAACGCGAAGGCCTCGCGCACAACGTGGGCTGCGGCCTGCGGTCCTCGGAGTCCGACGGCGTCCTTGAACACGTGGACATTCACGTGCTCCAGTCCGTGCAGCTCCAATACAGCGTCCGGCAAGGCAAGTCGGGGTATTTTTGGAATCAGGCGACGAGACAAGTCAAATGGGACATGTTCCCAGCCATTTCGAGCAATTCGGTGATGACGCACATGGGAACGGTCTACTTGGGGTCGAGGATGATCTCGGCACTAGGGCCAGTTAGCAAGGCAAATAAGGGTATTTTCGGAATCAGGCTGACGAGACAAGTCGAATGTGATATGATCCGAGCCGTTTCGAGCAATTCGATGTCGCTGCACATGGGCAGGGTCTACTTGGCGTCGAGGGGGATGTAGACCATTTGAATTCTGTTTGGCAGTCAGAAGTTATAAAAGAAATGCGGGACGGGCCAAAGTCGCCGATCTGTATCGCTACTTTTCCTGTTATTGCTCATGTTGGAAACCTTGAGGTCCCCTGAAAATTGATCACATAGGACGTAAGTGCACGGTTTGACTGTTTGGACAGTTTGGTGGGTTTGGCGGGTATGGACGGAACCGCTGCAGCACCGTGTACCCCTGCGCGCCGCATGCGCGCCGTGCGGCCCAACTGGACGGAGAGGGACAATGCCACTTCTTCCGAGACACATGTCGCGGCTGGCTGTTTACGCGCAAAAAGGACAGCCAAGTTTTTCGAACAGAACAGAGAGAGTCAAAGGAAGTGTTACCGGGACGGGTACAACTCTTTGTGATCCATCACCTGGAATTTTTTTTCCGCGTTGTGGGATTATTGCCTGGTTTTGAGCAATACGGGTCCAGATCCTAGATTTCTTTACGTTTCGGTAACGGCTGGGGTTGCGAAAGAACCAGTGGGTGGAAACGGCCCAGGGAACGTGTGACCCCATGCTCCCCGCACAGCGGAAAAGGGGTGGGGGGGGGGGGGGGTGTCAGTAAAGGTTTTGCGGGCACGTGTGGTGTTTCTAATCCAGTTAATGTATAGAGATCCGACCTTATTTTCAATAACCTTGTGTGCACAATGAATCTCCATTAAATTTGACGTGCATTAGGCCATATATGCGGTTCTGATTGAAGGGATTTGTATCTTATTTATCGAGTTGAAGTGAGAAGTGCAAGCAGACGCCGTTCCGACACATCTACTATTATCTGAGATATTTCTCGCGAGGTAAGTCCAATCAAAAGGAAATGTATCCTACGCCGAGCGGTATTTCATAAGGAACAATCGGCTCGCGAGCATGTAGGGCCTCCGAGGGCTCTAAAGTTGAAAACGAAGTGTTACAAAATCTGCATGTAGCGTATTCCGCGACCGGGCCATCGCGTTTCCATCATCCCCCTTATTTCTATTTCGATTATAAGGAGAAAACCATGCTTTAGACGCATTCTTTAGACTTTAAACTTGATTTTGGTACCCGGATTTTACTCCAAATGTTTGGTTTTATGGTATATTTCTTTAAAATAAGGTACCGTTTCGGGCCGATCAGTTCGTCCGCAGGCCGTGGCGCGGCGAGCGGACCGAACCGATCCTGGTCCCAGGCGCACCTAGTGAGTTTCCACCCGCTGGTGCCGAGCGTCCGGTCCGGTCTCCGCGCACCCCCGCCGAGCACGGAACCGACGAAACGGAGCCTTGCCGGTGTCGAACCGCACAAACTGAATCTTTACCAGCCTATGCGTAACTGCCGATGCGGGCTTGTATCACCACTCTTGCTACAGTTATCCTTTCTCTGGTGTCACGAGAACACATAATAAACTACCATTTTTTTTTGCACGGAATTGAGCATACGCGTGATACGCACGAATTCATGCGCAACAACGCACAAGGTGCACAACAATGCACACTGTCGTGTTTAGCTACGCTTAAAGTTTTTGATACTTTTTATTTTATTTATAAAATAAATTTGTATAATTGCTTACCAAGTTCAAAATAAAAGGAGTGCCCTCATTCCCAAAATCCATTTTAGCAGCATCGTCGATGTACTGAAACAAGAAATTTGACTTCTATCAGCACACCCAAAAGAATGATTTATAGGTAATTGATATATAAATTGTAGATGCGTTCTCTCCAGTAACACTAAAAAATAAATAAAATAGGAGAACGATCTCTCAATTCCTCACCTCAGCTGGCTGCAAAATATTTATGGATGAGGTCAAAAACCCGTATTGATTTGAAAATTCACCAACCGATGAATCCGCTCCCTTAGTGGTGTGCTCCATTCCTGTAACAAACATACGAAAAACATAACGATCACAACAACTTTTAACATTTTAAAACGTCTTAATACACGCACTTGATCCTTGTGTGCAATTGTAAGCATGGCTATGCACCTTCTGCGCATGCATAAGATTGCGTAAAATTTGGTGGTGAGGGCGATTGGAGCGGAGCGTCTGTGCGTCGCTCCGTGTTTACCCCAAGAGGAAATAACTGTGAATTTCGGTGTACAAAATATTGAATTTCGATGAATTTCGGTGAATTTCGATGAATTTTAGTAAATTTTGATGAATTGCAGTGAATTTGATGAATTTAAGTGAACTTCTATGAATTTCAATGAATTTCGATGAATTTCACTAAAAATTAATGAATTTCAATGATTTTTACACGAAATTTCTGTGTTTCGGGTATTGAGATGCGTCTAACAAAACGCGGGAGATGAAAGAAACGCGTCGGACAGCGCGTTCGTCGAAGTCAGAGACAGAGACGCCCCTTCTTTTTGGCCTCTCCTCCAGGCTCCATAAAGCAGGCGTGGTCGATCACCGCATGCAGTGCTCAAGGTCAACGCAGAGGACTCGCACTTATTAAACACAATAGACCCATCTCAGCTGAACAACTCTTAGGGTTTATCCCCGAACTTTTTGTTTATCGTCAATTCCCATCTACCAACCGTGAAGGAACGCTAATTTCTATATTAGGGCTAAGAGCAGCCAAGCGCCCAGCCAGTTAGTACGGTACATCCACACTAGTGTTCCAAATGCACTGAATGCTTCAAAATGCTTGCATTTCCATATAGTTTTATAAATTTGTTGATTTTTTATAAATTCTAATGCGTGTCGATGCATTTAAATGAATTTGACTAAATTTCGGCCAAAACCATGAATTTCAACGAATTTTGACCGAAATTCTTGAATTTCATGAATTTGGATCAAAATTCTTGAATTTCAATGAATTTCGACCGAAATTCATAAATTTCGAAAATTTCAGTGAATTTTGACCGAAATTCAAGAATTTTTGTTCGAGAATTTCAGACGAATTTCAGATGAATTTCAATGATTTTCAATGAATTTGAGCCGAAATTCATGAATTTGAAATTCGGTGTACAAATTTTGCAGAGTTGTTTCCCTTGGTTTACCCTCACCTAAAAGTGGTTCAAACGTGGGTGTTTTTGGTCAGAAGCCGCAAGAGAGTGCAGGTATTTTGAGCATGCGAACTTTGACGCGGATCGCCCTAGTGATTTTCGTGCAATTACACTGAGATTCAAAATGAGGTACTTTCAACCCAATTATCTGTGGTGAGAACTCAATCTGTGGTGTCCCAAAAGTACCGCAGCAGTCAGCTGCGGTGTAGATTTTACCTCACATTTCTGCGTCGCTTCAACGCAGGAAATTGGGATTGACACAGCATTGATATGGATCTTTGTGAATTTGCAAATGATTCCGTTTATAAAATTCTATGTGAAATCATAACTTATAATTGTTAGTGACAATTTCCGATCTCTTTACTTTAAAGTTAAACTTAATCATTTTTGGCACCCGATCTGTCTTGAATTCACCGCAGTTAAATTGCGGTGAGATTTCTTAACACACATTGTGTGAGGGTCAGTACCATATTATAGTATATTGCGGTGAAAGATTTTTTTTAAGAAGTCCGGCCAAGGGATTTAGCCGTTGACGATTTCGTTGCTTTTTTGGCCAAAGGTACCTCTTATGGGTCTTAGAACAACCCCAAAATATTGGGTCCGAAAAATGCATAGTTTCGAAGATATCGAGGATTTTTGTTTTCTCTGACACATTTTGAGACAATTTGGTCGAAATGAAAAATCGATGTGGGCAACCCCTGTTAGCTCCAGATGAGTAAAAATGGGGTGTCTTGTGTGAAATCGGCCGAGGAACACGAAGCCGACCCACAATTTTGCATCGTACCTCTCAAATATTGTGTATGGCGGTTTTCCCGTTTTTCAGCCTTTTTTGTATCTCTGGGGTTTTGGTGATGAAGGTCGATTTTGACCAATCCTAGGCCTAGGTTTGAAAGGCAAAAATCGAAACTAATTTATTCCGCGATAAAAGGTTTGAGTATTTGGTAAGTTTCAGCGAAGCTCCAAAAAAAGGTATAAAATGTACTTTCCTAGAGAAAAAGGGCTACATTCGTTCTTCCTTTCGGACTGCGGTGGAAATGCCGAAAATATTTTTGTTGATCATACAATTGAGAACTTTTGTTTATTTTGTTTCGTCGTATCTGTAACGTTCTGGCCTACAGAAGGAAACACAGTTTGAGGACCCAAAATTTCGTCTCTGGTCGACCATCTCAAAGTTGTCAGATTCCTTTGAAACGACTTTTTAATATGGTCCCCTAAAACATTTTTCGGGGTCTAAGTGGAAGTGAATATTTCATTTGTCCAAATCTTTCACAGAAGTCTAGGTCCCCGATAGAAGTTTTAGGGGATCATGTAAGTTAAACTATCATTGAAATCAGTGCCCTTTGTTGCGAAGCCTGAGACATGCGATATTCTGCTTCAAAGCGTGCGACATTTTGTCACACACTTTTAGGAGCATGCCTGTCCGACAATTGAAAACGCAGCACTTTCCTTAAAATGAATTATGTAAGAGCAAGTAGGATAGGAGCTTTTATCCTTCAGGGTGGAACTCACTTATTATTCATGTGAGGATAGGTTTTTTTTCCATCCTACAATTCGGAGAGATTTATCCTTCACTGCAGGGCTCCCAGGTGCTCTTGGGAATCATTTCTCATAGAATAACCTTTATCTTATAGCCATTTCTTTTTGGACCCTGGGGCAAGATAAAGATCCACACGTACCATGAGAGACCGAAAGCCCCAACTCACCTTCTGCAAGAACCTCCATCACTGCTATGGTTGAGCAGCCCGGCTCGTTGAGAAAATTATCTAGTTCCCGGGGCGTGACCTTAATGATGTGTACACCAATGGAGCCAATGAACATGTCCTGCAGCAAAGGTTAAACATAAAAAAAACACTGGTAATATTATCTTCGGAGACAGTCCTTTTTCTTCTGATCTGAATTAATGGGCACACTCAAAGGCAACTATTCAGTCGAAACCATAATTTTACAAATTGGTCAGTTACACAAGGTTCTGTTTTAAAATGATTAAGTCCTTCTCATGAATTGAGCAAATGTTCTTTATTAAAGAGTGCAACACCTTGATAATGACGAAAATAAACTTTTGTTTACATAAAAAGATACCTTTCACTGTAAACTGGTCGAAAAAATAAAAGAGACACTTTTTTAAAGTGACCGCAGAATTCGAGTTTTAGAGCAGAAATGTTGCGACCTCGTCAGAAGCTGCCTCTAAGTGTCCTCTAGAGGTGTGCAAAGTTTCACTGACGGAGATCGATCAGAAGGGGTTGATTTACCACCCGGAAACGGGATGCGTAGAAAAACGTCACTTCTAAAGGGACGAGCGTAGTCCGTAGGGGTCGAAAAAATCGGAAAACTGTACAGGGCGATTGTCCTTGTCCTTAACGTCCTCTACAAAATGCGATCCCCGGGAACCTCCTGGAATTAACCCACCTCCTAAATCCCCCACCCCCTCCAAATTCCACAATTTTTTAGCTACGGCCCCGACATTGAGCTTACGTCGTTCTTTTAGTCGTCCTGATCTAGAGGATGTCACCCCCCAGCTTTTGCACCCTTTAGTCACCCTGGGAGACGCCATCACACTTCATCATTTTTTACCCCCTGCGTTTTGAGGCACTTCCGCCTTTCGGAAGGTACTGAAAATAACCAGGCTTGTGGCACAAATCGGCCAGTCCAGTCGGCGCAAGTTCAAGAAATCCTGAAAACGAACCTCTCGACGCCCGCAGTCAGAAGCGCCCGAGGGGTAGGCAACCCATCAGGCTTCGCTTACAGTTTGCCGTTTTTTTTTGTTGATGTGGGTCAAATTTTGTTTGATTTGTAAGCAAATGATAAAGAAAAACAATATGCAAATAACGGAAGCAAAAACAGTTTAATTCCCGTCTTATTTAACAATTTAAGAATTCAAGAATTTTGGTAAAAATTTGTTAAATAAGACGGGAATTAAACTGTTTTTGCTTCCGTTATTTGCAAATTGTTTTCTTTAATACTTACAAATACAATTACTTACAAATCAAACAAAATTTCACCCACATGAACAAGAAAAAACGGTAAACTGAAAGCGAAGCCCGATGGGTTGCCTACCCCTCGGGCGGTTCTGACTGCAGGCGTCGAGAGGCCCGTTTCCAGGATTTCTTAAACTTGCACCGACTGGGCGATTTGTGCCACAAGCCTAGTAAATTTCAGAGGACGTAAAGGACAATCGCCCTAGACCGTTTTTCGATTTTTCGACCCCTACGGACCACTCTGGTCCTTTCAGAAGTGACGTTTTTCTACGCAATCCCCTTTCGCGGGTGGTAAATCAACCCCTTCTGATCGATCTCCGTCAGTGCAACTTTGCACACCTCTAGAGGACATTTAGAGGCAGCTTCTGACGAGGTCGCAACATTTCTGCTCTAAAACTTGAATTTTGCAGTCACTTTATAAAAGTGTCCCCTTATTATTTTCAACCAGTGTATTTATATCTTACCTTGGCGGTCACTGCTGCGTCTACCTGGTCGCTGTCTTGCCCCACCACGGGCTTAGGCGCAGGTAGGGCCACTGGGTGAGGCAACTGGGCCTGTTCAGCAACATTAACAAAAAAATTAAGACTAATGTTTGATGAAAGTAGATGATACAAAATTTCTAAGGTTCTATACTGTTGCTGTCTCCGTAATATGAAGATTTCAAAACTAGTGTAACTTTTGCCAATGCTGATTTGGAACTGACGGAAAGGCCAATGAGCGGGCGTAAAGGTGTTTTGGGCGTCAGTGCAGTGGGTGGGGGAGGTGGGCTAACTTCAAGTCGCTGCTGACGCTGAACCGATTGAGATATCAGAAAACGGGTTGTTGCGCAAGTTAAGCTACCAAAGGACTGCAATAATCATTTAAAAATATTGTTAAATAAGACGGGAATTAACTGTTTTTGCTTCCCGTTAGTTGCAAATTGTTTTTCTTTATCAATTGCGTACAAATCAAATAAAATTTGACCCACATGAAAAAGAAAAAGCGGAAAACTGAAAGCGAAGCCCGATGGGTTGCCTACCCCTCGGGCGGTTCTGACTGCAGGCGTCGAGAGGCCCGTTTCCAGGATTTCTTAAACTTGCGGCGACTGGCCGATTTGTGCCACAAGCCTGGTAAATTTCAGTACCTTCTGAAAGGCGGAAGTGCCTCAAAACGCAGAGGGTTAAAAATGATGAAGTAAGATGGCGTCTCCCAGGGTGACTAAAGGGTGGAAAAGCTGGGGGTGACATCCTCTAGATAAGGACGACTAAAAGAACGACGTAAGCTCAATGTCGGGGCCGTAGCTCAAAAATTGTGGAATTTAGGAGGGGTGGGGGAATTAGGAGGTGGGTTCATTCCAGGAGGTTCCCGGGGATCGCATTTTGTAGAGGACGTAAAGGACAATCGCCCTAG
This sequence comes from Dactylorhiza incarnata, assembly GCA_033032865.1. Lineage (NCBI taxonomy): Eukaryota > Viridiplantae > Streptophyta > Magnoliopsida > Asparagales > Orchidaceae > Dactylorhiza > Dactylorhiza incarnata. The sequence goes on from JAWHQI010002746.1 coordinate 21,426, forward strand.
ACCGCTTTTCGATTTTTTCGACCCTTACGGACCACTCTGGTCCTTTCAGAAGTGACGTTTTTCTACGCATCCCCTTTCCGGGTGGTAAACCAACCCCTTCTGATCGATCTCCGTCAGTGCTACTTTGCACACCTCTAGAGGACATTTAGAGGCAGCTTCTGACGAGGTCGCAACATTTCTGCTCTAAAACTTGAATTTTGCAGTCACTTTATAAAAGTGTCCCCTTATTATTTTCAACCAGTGTATTTATATCTTACCTTGGCGGTCACTGCTGCGTCTACCTGGTCGCTGTCTTGCCCCACCACGGGCTTAGGCGCAGGTAGGGCCACTGGGTGAGGCAACTGGGCCTGTTCAGCAACATTGACAAAAAAATTAAGACTAATGATTGATGAAAGTAGATGATACAAAATTTCTAAGGTTCTATACTGTTGCTGTCTCCGTAATATGAAGATTTCAAAACTAGTGTAACTTTTGCCAATGCTGATTTGGAACTGACGGAAAGGCCAATGAGCGGGCGTAAAGGTGTTTTGGGCGTCAGTGCAGTGGGTGGGGGAGGTGGGCTAACTTCAAGTCGCTGCTGACGCTGAACCGATTGAGATATCAGAAAACGGTTGTTGCGCAAGGTGAAGCTACCAAAGGACTGCAATAATCATTTTAAAAATAATTGTTATATAAGACGGGAATGAAACTGTTTTTGAAAACGTTTTTATACGCATCCCCTTTCCGGGTGGTAAATAAACCCCTTCTGATCGATCTCCGACAGTGCAACTTTGCTCACCTCTAGAGGACATTTAGAGGCAGCTTCTGACGAGGTCGCAACATTTCTGCTCTTAAACTCGAATTTTGCAGTCACTTTATAAAAGTGTCCCCTTATTATTTTCAACCAGTGTATTTATATCTTACCTTGGCGGTCACTGCTGCGTCTACCTGGTCGCTGTCTTGCCCCACCACGGGCTTAGGCGCAGGTAGGGCCACTGGGTGAGGCAACTGGGCCTGTTCAGCAACATTAACAAAAGAATTAAGACTAATGATTGATGAAAGTAGATGATACAAAATTTCTAAGGTTCTATACTGTTGCTGTCTCCGTAATATGAAGATTTCAAAACTAGTGTAACTTTTGCCAATGCTGATTTGGAACTGACGGAAAGGCCAATGAGCGGGCGTAAAGGTGTTTTGGGCGTCAGTGCAGTGGGTGGGGGAGGTGGGCTAACTTCAAGTCGCTGCTGACGCTGAACCGATTGAGATATCAGAAAACGGGTTGTTGCGCAAGTTGAAGCTACCAAAGGACTGCAATAATCATTTTAAAAATATTGTTAAATAAGACGGGAATGAAACTGTTTTGAAACGTTTCTCTACGCATCACCTTTCCGGGTGGTAAACCTGTTGTAAATAATTGATGCTTTCGCTTATAGCTACATGTATATTTTGAACCTTGTGTGAATACGCGCCATGTACACTGTATATAGTATTCTCATACAGATAGTCGATTATCTCCAGTCACTTGTTAGCGACGACAGCGCTCCTGTCGGTAGCGTCCTAATAAAACCACGCCACTTCTGTGCCAGCCTCCAGCCGGAATACTGTGTTGTTATTTTGCTCCCGCAAATCCATTCACGATTTCATCAAGTTTTCACTCCGCACAAACTCCAGACTATCCATAACTTTACAACAGGTTATGGGCCCAGGCTACCGCTTCCGCTGCGTGTGTAATCTGTGTTCTGTGTGCGATTTACTTGTTGATTTGCGATTGTGACCACCTGTTGGCCAAGCGACGCCAAGCCGGCGTCACCAAGCCAAGCCGGCGTCCCCAAGCCACGCGAAAGGGTTAAATCTTAAAAACCAGCGCTAGCCGCTGCGGTCGTCTTTGTTTTCTGTTTTAGTAGTTTCAGTGAAAAGCAGAAAGGATGGCTGGTCGTGGAACTCGATCGCAATTGGATCGTCAGCCCAGCAATGAGGGAGAATCGCGTAAGGCGAATCTTCCTAACGCGCCGACTCACATCGAGAAACTCACCGGGTCGGCCGACTGGCCGAAACTGGAAGAGGATGATGATTTATTTCCTACGCTCATCGATGCTGATGAGCTACATCCAATCGCCAACGCCGGCAGATGCCCTGGACAACCCGGCGAGTGTCGAGGCGCGGGAGGACGCGCACGTCATGGGCTGCATTGGAGCAGTACTGACAGGGAGTATCATGCGCGGCATCTACGCTACGGCTAAATGCGCGTATGACGTATGGACGGCACTGTGCCAAACATACGAAAATGAGGGAGTGCAACGTAGATTAAGCTTGTTGTATAAACTTATGCGCACTAAGCGTTCTGCATTTTCGACACTAGGGGAGTATGTGATCGAAATGCAGGACGCGCATGAGCAGCTCCGAGCCGCTTGCGACGATAATTGGGACGAAGTGGCTGCTGCCCTGACTCTCGAGAATCTTCGCAAGGAGGAAGACGAGCTTGTCAGGCGCATGACCGAAACAAACTAGCACCATCACGGATAGTGTCACTAACAAAAGGAAATTGTCTTTCGACAGTGTTATGGACGCCCTGCGCAGAGAGTCCCAGAAGGAAGAAAGGGACAACTCCAGTCCAAGCCCTGGTTGCCCACCAAGGTTCCAGCAGGGGGCATCATAAGAACCACCGAGGAGGCCGTGGTGGATACCGAGGCGGCCGCGGTGGACACCGAGGAGGCCATAGAGGCGGTTATCAAGGTGGCAGCAACCTTAAATCCAATACCGGTTTTAAAACCTTTCCCCCTTGCAGGTGGTGCTCCAAAACGAACCATCATGAGGACGACTGCTACCACAAGCAGGGCGCCAAGAGGAAGGTTGAGCAAAGCCAAAAGCGAGGAGGAAAAACCAACAGAGGACAAGGACCAGCGACCTGGAAAATCCAGGAAAAACCAGAAGCAGGGTCAGCGAGGATGGCGAAGCGATCTGCGCTGGAGTCCTTGATTGACAACAAAGCTTTGGTGTGCAAAAAGTCCGTTATGAGCTGCAAGCTCAAATTTTTCATAGACAGTGGGGCCTCAGACCATATGTGTAACCATATTGCTTGCTTGTCTGACTATGTCAGCACTGCAAAACAGCCAATTGAATGTGCTGGAGATCAAATAATTTTTATTGAAGGCCATGGTAATCTGATTGTAAATAGCAAAAAAGCATAATGGCTTAACTCAGATCTATAATGTACAGTTTGTACCAGATCTAACTTCAAATCTGCTCTCAATCAGTAAATTATCTAGAAGTGGGTTTGCTGTTCTGTTCATGGAAAATTGGTGTGGAATATTCACCAAGGAATTAATTCAAGTACTTGGTGATCCATTAATTAAAACCACTGATACTCATGGTACCTACAAAGTGGACCTAGAGGTAGAAATACATGAACAGCAGCAAACTGCTCAGGCCTATAAAAGTAACGTAAAAGTAGAGCCTTGGCATGAGAGATTGGGACATCTCGGTAAAAATAATATGGGCCTTATTTCAAACCTTGTAGATGGTATGAGTAAAATTGCTGAGTTTGACCGTAGGTGCTCCACATGTCAAAGAGCTAAAACCACTAAGGGTCGCTTCCCCAAGGGAGGATCCACCAGAGCAACTATGCTTCTGGAAATAGTTCACTCAGATGTGTGTGAAGTCACCGATGGTGCATCAGTTCAAGGCTTCAAATATTTTGTTACTTTCATAGATGATCTCACAAGGTACACATATATTGGTCTACTTAAAAATAAGAGTAATGTCTTTGTTGAATTCACTCAATACAAGACTCTAGTTGAGAGGCACACTGGTAATCAAATTAAACACCTAAGGTCAGATAATGGCGGAGAGTATATTAATTCTAAATTCAAGCAATATTTTGCAAAAGAGGGCATTCTGAATCAATTTTCAGTTGCTAAAAACCCACAGCAGAATGGGGTGTCTGAAAGGGCAAACAGAACTCTCTTAGAAAAAACCAGAGCACTGCTCAAAGGTTCTGGGTTGCATAACAAGTTCTGGCCCTTAGCCCTGCACACTGCAGTGTTCCTTAAAAATATCTCTCCGACCAAAGCAGTCAAAAATATGGTGCCTTATGAGGCTTGGACAGGTTCCAGACCAAATGTCAGCATTTTAAAAATATTTGGTTGCCTGGCACATGCCCATGTTGAATCGGGCAAAAAGCTTTCAGATAAAACCAAAGATTATATCTTTGTGGGTTATGATCAGGAGAGAAAAGCTTATAAGCTTATGGATCCTAAAACCAATGCGGTCACTTCGCATAGGTATATTGATGTCACTTTTGACGAGACCAAGTTCCCAGCATTAGACACCCAGGGTGTGCGCACTGAACTAAAACCTGGAGGTAGACCAGAAGTCATTGCTCCAGTGAAAGGAACTGAGGCGGTGATTTCTGTGGTAAGACCAGAGGCTGAGACCTCTGTGGTAAGACCAGAGGCTGAGACCTCTGTAGTAAGACCAGAACCGGGAACTTCTGGGTTGACTGCTGACCTTAGGGATATACCTGGATCAAGCACTAAGATTCCAGGGATTAGGGAGGAGAGTAATTCAGACTCTGAATCAGACTCAGAATATGAGTCTGATAATGAGGAGACCCAGAAAAAGGGCGATGCCCTCTGGGGTTACTATACTGACACCAGTTTGTCAGGCGTGTTCCATGATGGAACAAGTGTGAGTGAGTCAGGTAGATCCTCACCTATTGAGAGTACAGATGACACCAATTCTGTGGATGTAGTAAATAATAGTGAATCTGAAAGCAATACTGAATCTGTGAATTCAGGTAATACTGAATCTATGAATTCAGGTAATACTGAGTCTGTGAACCCAGGTAAAATACTTCCCAGAAAAAGGTGCATCGTACCACCCAAACATTTTGATGGCATTCGTCCTCTATGGATATGGGAATAAGGATATTGCAAATTCTGCAAATATTAATGATAATGAATCCTTTGAGGAATCCCACAGGAGGCACGCCTGGTTTGCATCCAAAGCCATACTGACTGTGCCTGAAACCTATGAGCAGGCAATTAACTCTCCAGAGTCAGAACTTTGGCTGGCGGCAATCCGGGACGAATTACAATCTTTTAAATTAAATAATGTTTGGACATTGGAGCCCCTCCCAGAGGGAGCCCAAGTATTTCGCAACAAGTGGGTATTTAA